>CABEEJ010003224.1:0-70335 GCA_901482245.1 Timema douglasi
TCATCTCACAATCACCCTACCATTACACATTAGCGTAAGTGCGTATAACCCAAACGGGTAGTAAGACACGGTGCTAATAATAATATATTATATCGCTTCACATATCTTATGAGTTTTTGAGTAAATATTTCGATTGTAGGTAAATGAGAGATAAAGTCTGAGCGATGCACCGTACCACATATTGTCTTAATGTTTGTTTGGTAAATTATTATTATTGTTATTAATATTATTATTAGCACCACATCTTAATACCCGATCGGGATGTACGCTCTTACGCTAATGTGTAATGGTAGTGTGATTGTGAGATGAAATAAAGGACCTACAGTTTAACGTGGGATCCGAACTACGGTGGAGGCCTGGCATTCCACAAATTCACAAGTTGTGCTTAATACACGTCTTGTCAGAGGTGAAGGAAGTGTTTGGTAATCAGATAAATCTGTGCCGGGACCGGGGATTGAACCCCGGACCTCCATCACACAAGTCCGACACCTTACCCCTAGACCGCCAGACCACCTTTGTTTGGTAAAATTTATATTTGAACAAAAACTCGTATTATTTATTTTCTTCAAGTAATCCGACAGTAGGTTGGTTTTCATGGTATCGGAATATCTATTTTGTAATGTACTCGTAGATAATTACAAACAAGATAGCAGAATGCCCCCATACAACAAATATTAATAATAATACTAATTAGCACCGCGTCTTACTACCCGTTCGGTTTATACGCTTTAAGTACTAACTACGCTAATGGATTAGGAATTGGGAAGGTTAAATTAGAGGAAGTGAACCCACATTTGCGTGGAGGGAGAGTGGAAAACCAATTAGGAAAAACTTCCCCCAGTTCACCCGACCAAGATTCGAACCTCGATCTCCCCCGTCCTCAGCAGTCGAGCTTCAATACGACAAGCGCGTTAGCCAACTACGCCACCGAGGCGGGTAACAAATAGTAAATATCTTCGTAACATCTCCTGGAATCAACTCACTATCCCTTGACTCCTAGATCAAAAAGACTAACCACTTAGCCACCATAAAAGGTAGGGGGACAAGTAGTAACAAAACATACCGAACAGGGAGGTTGGGGTTTGAAACCAGGCCGAGAGCATAAGTGTAGTGATTCTTATTTTGTGATTTCACTATCTCAATACAAATGAATTTTATTATGATCCACCCTCCATCGTCCGTTAGATTATTCTAACTAGGTTATAATTTTTTTTTAAATAGATAATTTTCCCTAGCTCATATTAGCACAAACATATGTGAAGTAAGTGAATGTGACACACAGTGTACATCTATAAATATAACACTATGGTATTTTGTTTTTCGAGGTGTTTTATGCTAGTCCTCTGTATTAGAATTTTTTATTTCTATAAAAAAAAAGCCCCAACCTATGTTATATAACTCAATTTAAATAGGTATGTTTCAATTCAACTGTCCGAATGGTCATGCGGCTATTTAATGAAAAAGGTAGACTCAAGATTATTTTAACTTATTATTTTTTTTCTCTCTCTCTCTACCTGTATGCTTTTAGGCAACCACTATTTTCTTTAAGAATACTACTAAGAACATTTTATAGTTGGGGTTTAAAACAGGATGATTTGAGCTCGATGGGGAAATATACAGTCATTTCGCAAGCAAATGTTTTATATTTACCTCTAAGCACAGTACCTACCATTGAAAACACGATAAACTGTCTCAAATTTACCAATCTAGTAGGGTTTTTTTTAAGCCAAATTTCTTATTTTCCCTGTTTTTTGTTTCAGACATGAAGAATTAGTTGCATTTTCTCTCAGTTCTCCCTGTTTTCTAGATCTTTCTTATTAACTTTCTTTCTCTGTTGCTCTCCATATTTCGGTGGCGTACAGTACCATTGGGCACATGTTATTTGCGGTCATTTTGGTTTTATTGGACAAGCTATTTGACTTGAATATGTTTTTCATACTGTGATAAAACCTGGCCCTATTAGAGTTCACTATTTCCTTCTTACACACTACTTTCCACCATTTTCTTCGATAAACAAAGATCCAAAGCACAGTTTAATTTTCTTAGGAATAGGTGACCTGGTGGTCTAGGGGTAGGGTGTCGGACTTCTGTGCTGGGAGGGTCCGGGGTTCAATCCTCGGTCCCGGCAAAGATTTATCTGCTCAGAAAACCCTTCCTTCACCTTTGACAAGACGTGAATTAATTACAACTTGTGAATGTGTGGAATGCAAGGCCTCCACCGTGGTTCGGATCCCACGTCAAACTGTAGGCTCCCCATTTCACCTCAAAATCACCCTACCATTACACAGAAGCGTAAGTGCGTATAACCCGAATGGGTAGTATGACGCAGTGCTAATAATAATAATTATTATTATTATTTTCATAGGATAGGCTTTATCTTACAGAAAAATCATTAGATCTACTTTCGCGTATTCATACGTCAAGACATATGATCTGCAAATGTCACTTTTGATACATATTATCAAATGCTATAAGATAACACTAATACAGAAATTTAATAAAATTATATCAATGTTGACCACATAAAATGTATATTTGTATCTCTTCTCCCCNAAATTGAATTGAATAATACATTTTTGAATTGTGTGAAAACTCATTTCCCCACTCCGTAGTTATCTTCTTGAATGTTTCACAACCTCTGCCTTCACTTCAATTATGTCAAACCCAACATTTTTGTGCATTTATTTTTGGTCCGAGCTCTTTCGCCATATATTTCATTTCTTCCTTTTCTACCTCTATTATTGAGATGTCGTTCACATACTATGTCAGAATTGTGCGATCTGACGCAACAATTCGATATCGTGCAGAGGATGGAGGGGGGGATCGGATGAGATTGGCGATACATGTCGCCAGGATGGGACCACGACGGAGACCAAGAGCATTATTGGAAGTAATACCAGATGGAGGGTCGAACTGAAGAAGGATTTGAAAGATTCGGGAAAGGAGAAGATGGAGGCAACTGATGAGGCAGGCGTTTGATCTAAAGGGAACCTCTTTTTTTCTTTCTTTGCGTCTGTCATTAGGGTTTGTCGGCTAGACATTCCTGGTCTTTTACCAAAAGGGCTTAAGCCTAACCTAATCCTAATTTTATTTTTTTAGCATCACATCTTACTACCCGTTCGTGTTACACACTTATGTAGCTAGTAATTACACTAATGGGTTAGGGATTATGAAGGCTTAATTTAGAGGAAATGTATTTGCATTTGCGTGGGGAGAAAGATAGTGGAAAACCATTTAGGAAAAAATACCCCCTGTGTACGCGACTGGGATTGAACCCTGATCTCCCCGTCTTCGCCAGTCTAGTCCAATATGAGAGTAGTGCGTTAGACCACGTGGCCACCGAAGCGGGTTAGTCCTAACTAACCAATTAATTAGCCTGCCTATTGGGTCCCTGATCACCGATTGATTTTTTTTACTAATCAGATACATTATTATTATTACTATCATCATCAGAAGCACCGCGTAATACTACCCGTTCGGGTTATACACACTTACACTAATGTGTAATGGTAGGGTGATTGTGAGATGAAATGGAGGACCTACAGTTTAACAGTGGAATCCGAACCACGGTGGAGGCCTGGCATTCCACCAGATACTACAGGTCTTATCCAACGGTTGGAAGCTTAATATTGTGCGCTATTTTATGTCAAGTTTGTAAGACGAGTTTTGATAAAGGCTTTTTTTTATGTTTTTTATTAGTATCGCGTATTACTACCCGTTCGGGTTATACAACTTTTTTCAAATGTTAAATAAACATCCATAATTTTACATTTAAGAAGGCGTATTGCCCGTAATTTGAGTCTAACGATCCGTCTAAGATATCCATATATTTACACTAAGGAGGTAATGAGGAAGGTAAAATTCAGAGGAAGTGTATCTGAATTTTTGTGAAGGTAGAGTGGTAATCCACTTATAAGGGGGTGGGAGAGTATTTTACCAGGCCCGGATTCAAATCTCAACCTCCCCCTAACAGGAAAATCAGACAATACGAGACTGAAGCGATTATCCATACGTCCATCGATGTGGATAGATAAACATCATAATTGAGACCTTTGGGACCCTACAAGTGTATTGGGTCCTTTTTCACGAAATTAATGTTTTTGGAATGAGTATAACTCATATGTTTTGCGAAGGTTCCTATTCTCCGTGTATAAGTATTTTGTCGAGAGCACCTACATACTCGAGTAAGGAAACTTATAATTGATTTTACTCGAAGTTACGTTTCTACCGGTTGCTTTGCATACAGTCGACTAGCTCCCCGAATTTCGTTAAACACATATTATATGCTTGTATAGTACGAAATTTAAACTTGTACTCCTGGATGGGTTCAGTTGTAGAATATTGGAGCGTTAAGTAAAGGGTCCCTAGTTCATTCCCGTGTCTAAGTGTCATTTTTCAATATATTTAAAATGTACCACCTTTTGAACAGCTGTCTCCCGGACCAATTATAACTGGAAAACCCGCCTCGGTGGCGTAGTTGGCTAACGCGATAGTCAGGTTGAGCTCGACTGCTGAGGGCGGGGAGATCGAAGGTTCGAATCTCGATCGGGTGAACTGGGTGTGTTTTTTCCTAAATGGTTTTCCACTCTCCCTCCACGCAATTGCGGGTTCACTTCCTCTAATTCAACCTTCCCAATTCCTAATCCGTTAGCGCAATTAGTACTTTAAGTGTATAACCCGAACGGGTAGTAAGACGCGGTTCTAAATAATAATAATAATATAACTGGAACGAACGTATTCGGTTACCCTGCCTGTAAGCCCTACAATCAAATCTTGTACAGGCTGCAGCATAAATGCCAACCCCGAATTACCGGTGGTTGTGTTTTATAGCAACTTGTGTATCCGCGTGAATCCTATTTCCTTCCACCCCTTAGCCGATTATGATGCCACTAAACTTTTGGATTTATTGTGGTCCTCGGGCACTTTTATAAGTTGGAAGCTCCTGGCCTGAGCGGTGTTTCTCTAAGTTTTGCTGCTGGAGAACCATCGGGGCCTATGGATAGGAAGAAGAAAGGTTGGTGAGGGGGGAAGGAAGGGAGATGTTTAAAACGATGCAGGAGAAATATCATTTTAAAGCTATTTCCCTATAGGCCTATACATTATTATTATATGTCCTGTCTTACGACAGGTCCATTCCTTTTGTCAGTGAAATTAGACGCCAATGCACCCTATCCTCTGCCCCCTCCTTTAGCTACCAGAATTTTATTATTTCCTTCAATTCATCAAATATTTGAATCCTCCTCCCTCCTAAGCTTCTCTTTCCCTCAACTTTTCCTTCAATCACGTGCCGAAGACAGTTCCTCCTAAGGATGTGTCCGATCCAGTTTGCTTTTCCCCGAAGAATCACATCCAATACAAGACAACAACAACAACAAAAAAGGAATTTATTAAACTAAATGTTGAAAACAGATATCATATAATTACATTGAATCAGTAGGTTTAAGTAATAAGTGTGTTGATTATTCAACATTCTAAACTTAATAATTTTTTTATCGATAATTGTTCAGATTTGTTTATTTAAGGCTAGTACATTTTTCCTTTTCTATGTATTTTGTATTTATAGAGTAAAGAAATATAACATGGTATGGATATTTCATTATTTAATCTTTTGCATTTTAAATTTGTGTATTATGTGATGAACCCTTCTTTAACTAATTCATTGTTTTTACTAAAATTCATGGGGCCCCACGGACTAGTTGATAGGCCGCCGCGGACCCCCAGTGGTTTGAGAACAAAACTATTAGAAACACCGGTTTAAGGCATCAATCTGGCAATCGATTAGACTTCCGATGAAGAGGATAGCGGGGTTTTAATCCCGGTCAAGTGTAACGAGAGTGTTTTATTTCCTAAATGGTTACCCAATCTCTTTACACTCAAATGAGTGTACACTTTCTATAAATTTAACCCTACTCATCTTTAAAGGGTCGTTCATAAGCCACGTAACACTTCTTTTTAATATTTTTTTGACCTCCATGTAACAACAAGTAAGTATCAATCAGCCCCCTTCCTCCAACTTGTGACAATAAGGCCGGAAGGGGTTGCGAAAAAAGACCAGTGTTTTTGTAGTTTTTATGGCAAAACTTTTTTTTTTACAAAATCAAATATTGCTCCAGTACAGACATAGAATTTAATTTTATTCCCATGGTTATATCACAAGTTCTTGAATATCTGTCAAAGGTGTCCTGGAATTTAATGACAACTTTCTCTCTTAATTTAAAAGTTTTTTAGATAAAACCACCATGCTCATGACAGATATTCAGGAACTGTTGATATAAACATGTGAAGAAAATTAAACTCTTTGTTTGTGCTGGGACAATATTTTATTTATTTTGACAGAAAAAAAAAGACTGGCCTTTCATCGCGTCCCGTTCCGTCCAACCAGATTTAATTATACCCAGGATCCATTTAAACTACTCAATATAAATGATCTCAAAGCATTTTATATCAATACTTTATTACTTTTATTTATGAACAATAATATTACCAGCTTCAGTGTCCGAATGATCTCGCGTTAGACTGGTCTACCAGGGGCGGAGAGGGGGGAGAGAATGTTTTCCCAAACGCAGGTACAGTAGCCCTGTGTGGCTTCTTTGGTGCTGACTGACAGCTCACAGCTGACTTATGACAGTCAGCATTTAGGTATATACCTACATTTTGACTTTAAGAAGTGACAGCTGCTAAATACGTGTTTTTGCAGATCATACGGTTCGGTGTATAGATACATAATTTGTTCTGGTAACTGTTCAAAGCCATCATTTGTCAGATGTGAGCTGTTAGCACCAAAGAAGCCATGGGACTACTGTAGATTACCTCTTAAATGCTTCTTTCCTCATCCCCACTAGAGTAGTCCACATATTAAATGCGTATATCTTGTAAAGGTAGTAAGACACACACATATATAACTATATATATATCTATATATATATATAACTATATATATATATATATATATAACTATATATATATATCTATATAACTATATATATATCTATATAACTATACGATCTGTGTTACATTACACTGTTACGTACCCACCCTCACCCATGTAACATTAGTCAGTACATAGGCGTATAAACCAAACGGGTAGTGAGACGTGGTACTAAAAAAAACCTGCTTTATTTTTGTGACCTTTACAAAGTGTCCAAGGTATGGAGTTAAAAAATAAAATAAAAAAGCGAGCTCAAAATAAGCCTCCCCGAGTTTTGTAGAGAAACTAGCTCGTTAGCTAATTGATAAGCTCTGTTTACAACTTCGTTCGGAGTGTTTGGAAGGTCGCGATCCATCTCCCCCTCATGAGAGGTTGGTGGTTGTTTTTTTTCTCTCTAGGCCTATACGACTTGACGACGCTGTACAAAATGGCGACCACATACAGAGAGATACATGAGACGTGGTGGTTGAGTTGCGGTCACCTTAATACGGAACCGGACAAATATTGGACTTTAACAAAACTGACAAGTTAGTACATAAAAGCTTATTTCCAGTTACTATATATAATATAATATTTTAGCACCACGTCTTACTACCCGTTCGGATTATACGCTTTAAGTACTAATTACTCTAATGGATTAGGACTTGGGAAGATTGAATTAGAGGAAGTTAACCCGCATTTGCGTGGAGGGAGAGTGGACAACCATTTAGGAAAAACCACCCCCAGTTCACCCGACCGAGATTCGAGCCTCGATCTCCCCGTCCTCAGCAGTCGAGATTCAACACGACAAGCGCGTTAGCCAACTACGCCACCGAGGCTGGTACTTCCAGTTACTCTCGTCATCAGAAAGGGTTGATATGTTGGGGGTGCTTACATGATTTACGAAGATACTTTAGAGTTAACCGTCCCAATAAAATGTATTTACCATGATTTTTTTTTTAAACAGCGCATCTTGCTTCCTGTTCGGATTACACGCATGTGTACAGTAGCCCCATGGCTTCTTTGGTGCTGAGTGACAGCTCACAGCTAAGAGCTGACGGCTTTTAAAAGTTACCAGACCAAATTATGTATCCCTACGCCGAACCATATGATCTGCAAAAACATGTGTTTAGAAGCTGTCACTTCTGACCGTCAAAATTTAGGTATATACCTAAATGTTGACTGTCAAAAGTCAGCTGTGAGCTATCAGTCAGCACCAAAGAAGCCATGGGGCTACTGTACTAATTACGCCACTTAGTTAGGGATGAGGAAGGTTGAGCTTAGCGGAAGTGTACCCACATTTGAGTAGAATGATCTTGGAAAACTATAATTACTCTAATGCAGTAGGGATGAGGAAGGAAGCATTCGCGTGGAACCACCCTCAATACGCTCGACCTGGATTCGAACCCCGATCTCGCACTCAACAACTAGCAAGTTTAACACAATTTTGATGCATTAGATCATTCGACCACTGAAGAGGGGTTCACTCTAATTTGAGTACTATATCATAATATATCATGTCTGCTCATAGATTGACATCAAGCATTGAACTACAAATTTCAGTGTCATCACACTATAAAAAAATCTTTGAAGCCATAATAATATATTTTAAAATTACAAAATGAATAACGCAACAATAAAGTTTTTTTATTAGTAGGTATTTTACAACTGACACAAGGGGAAATGTAATACTTGTTTTTGGGTGGATTGGAGGGGAATTACCGCCTTTTCGATTACAGCAGGTAGCTTGTTTGTCGCACGAAATCCTCCTTGACAAACACTCCAAGCTTCCAGTAATTATAGTATTTGGTTTGACATTTGAAACACTATGTACTGGTCAGTTGCGTTGACACATTGATGTTAACTGCGTCACTGCAAGCTTGGTCACAGAGTTGGTTATGTTTCAAACCAGACAGGTTTCAAACAAGAGGGGTCCAATTTCTTTGTCCAGGTGACATTTTTCAACAATATTTATCCACTTGTTTTATATTGATTTAAAATTTGTATGCAAGGGAACTCTAGTTAATACATTTGTTTTGCAGTTTATATGACAAAAAAATATTTTTTTGTCAAAATAAACCAAATATTTCTTCAGTAGATACATTTAACTTGATTTTATACGCAAAGTAATCTCAATAGTTGTTTAATATACGTCAAGGTCTTTGCGTGATATGACCAGGAAATTTACCACTTAATTTAAAAAAGCCTCTGTTCAAATTCATCGCTAAAAAGAGATTTTTTGTTATAAAAAAATACAAAAATATTAGCCTTATCTTGCAGTCCCTTCCATTAAGGGATATAGCCAGGTAAGCGATACTTCCTTAAACTAAATTAATTTGAAAAATAAATTGTTTTGCCAAACGTAAAAGAGACAGAAAATAAAGAGTGCTACTTCTAAATTAATTAGTAAATCAAACATTCTAGCTTAAAATATAAGAGAACAGCAATTTAAAAAAAAAATACTAATAAGTTCCTTATTGGTAGAAAATAATACACACATTTATTATGTTTTTAAGACGTAGGAGTGAGCCTTCTGATTACATCTATAGCCTGGTTTATTTTTCAAATTAATTTACTTTAGGTGACCTGGTGGTCTAGGGTTAAGGTGTCAGACCTCTGAGCTAGGGGGTCAGGGGTTCAATCCTCGGTCCCAGCACAGATTTATCTGATTGCAAAACCCTTCCTTCACCTCTGACAAGACGTGTATTAATCACAACTTGTGAATGTGGGGAATGCCAGGCCTCCACCGTGGTTCGGATTCCACGTTAAGCTGTAGGTCCTCCATTTCATCTCACAATTACCCTACCATTACACATTAGCGTAAGTGCGTATAACCGGAACGGGTAGTAAGACGCAGTGCTAACAACAACAACAACAACAACAACAATAATAATAATAATAATAACGTGCCGTTTTTTGTAATTTACGACTCTGACATATACATTAATAAGTAGCTATTTTTTTTAATTTGTTCTTAGCATCGCGTTTCTTTTCAAATTGTACACATATATGATGATTAATCTAATGGGGTAAGGATGAGGAAGGAAGTATTTTAGAGATAATCTACCCTCATTTGCTTGGAAGAAAAGTGGGAAACCGTTTAAGGGAAAAACACTTAGTAGACCTTACCGGGATTAGAGCCCCGATCTTCCCGTCGTCAGCAGGCCAGTCTAGCAGGAGTGTGACGCCTTAAACAATTTGACCACTGAAGCGGGTATTTTTTTATAGTGTTGCTATACAAAACAATAAGGTTAATCTCATACTTAAATGTATACACAATTTTGGGTAAAATCTATGTTTAACAGAATAAATCTTTGTTCGGGCTTCATCCTCATATTATATTATATGGGCGCATGGACAAAGGCATCAGTTTCATTTGTCTGATCTACCTAAATGGTTTTCCACTCTCGATCCACGCAAATGCGGCTAAATGTAATATAATATTCCACCTTTTCCTATCTCTATCTCATTACTGTAAACAATGTGGACTATCCCGGAGGGGTAGAAAACTTAGAAGAAGAAAAAGTTCTAGTTGTACAACGTTCATATCAAGCATCAATATTCGATCAAAATACTAGAACCATTATTATTCACATGGTTTAAAGAATCTAACAACAACAACATCATGCAAATGAAATAAAAACAGACGAGTTAAAACTTTACTTGTATTACATTATAGCTTTATACAAGTTTCGAAATTCTGAAAATCCAGGTTAGAATAAACTTTGTACACAAGCGTTGGCTTGGAGCAGAGTTGCTCACTAATAAATTATTAGTGCGGGTTTTCCTCGAGAAAGTTGTTGTTTTTCTTTCTTTCGAGAGTAAGGTTTAGAAAAGTGAGGTTCTCCAATGCCTTGCCTTTCACTTCCCGCCCATCACTTAGGCCCGCTCAAAACCACCTGCTCAAAACCTACACATCCCCACATCTTCCGGAGTTAAGGCCTTCATCCAGGGTTACCACTATTTTCTTAATATCAAATTTCTTATATTTTACAGGTGGATTTTCATTTTTTCATATAATTCAGAGCAGTGTTTCTAAAAATGTGATCTGCGGGGGTCTATAAAGGGGTTTGCAGGATCCTAAGAAGTTTGGCAATAAAAATTAATCAAAGAACGCTAATCACATATAATATAAACAAAATTAATAATTCAAAAGATTAAAATTAATATGAAATATAAATACTAAGCTCTATTTATTTCATCGAAAGAAACCAGTCACATAAAAAAAACAAGTTTTTACCAACCTTAAGTCAACAAACCTGAACAATTATTTATCAAAATTTATGATTTTTGGAGTATTATAAATAATCAAATAACCATTACTTGCTAATGAAATGTTATTATTATGTTTGTTTTAAACATTTAATTCAATAAATTTCCTGTTATTTTTCAGGTACGTGGCAACATTGAGGCCTTATCTTATAAACTGTAGAGTCAATGGTGTGTGTCGGTGGACAAGAAAATTACATGTATGGATATGAACTCGTATCTATTCTACATATTTAAATAATACACTCACAACCGCACGTGTTTGAGATGAACTGCCGGTAGCAACTACTGAGAAAACGAAAAGGTTTGTTATTCTATCCGCATGACTGCTCTACTCAAATCTTCGTTTCTAAAATATACTTTTTATTTAAAAAAAAAATAGATTTCTACATTATTACGTCCAAGCATATTTATACTAGTACTTCTGTGAATATTAGGCCTTGCTCACTTCCTTTTTTTTTTAAATATCCTAAATAACATAATGTTAAGAATGTTATATTCTTATCGTTATTGCAATAGATTTCTCTTTGGATTCAAAGTGGTTTTTTTTTTAGTTTTTAACACCGCGTATTACTTACTACCCATTAGGGTTCCGGGCTATGTATGAATTACGTTAATGTTTTAGGACTAGAGAAATTATGTTTATAGATAGTTTACCCGCATTTACGTGGAAGGAGAGTGGAAAACAAGATGGTAAAAACCATTCTCAGTACACTCGACCAAGATTAGAACCTCAATCTCTCCGTAATCAGCAGTCTAGTCCACTGCGAGAGTAGCGTATTGGACCATGCAGCCACCGATGTGGGTGTTTTTAAGTTTAAATATCTCCTATAATTTCTCATCGGATTTGAAACCTATATTTTTCCTTGGTAGTTAAGTTATATAGAAAACAAATTAAAACTTTATCCAATAGTACATTGAATGAATAACAGTTTCCAGCGAAGTTTAAGGCTTTAGCCTTTCAATAAATATTTTTAATTGGGATTTATTTTTATTACGTCACCTATCACTTTAAATATTATCATAGTTTTTAGGTCCATAGTTTCTAAAAGCGGATCTACATTTTTGCTTTTTAAAAATAATCAAATATAAATACAGATGTTGGGATGTCTCTAATTTCATCCCCTATATTTTATTAATGGAATGTGGTATGGATATTAGCCTAGCAATCCGTGTCGCTTTTTCTACCACCTTTTACCTTCCTCTCGTTAGAGATGAGAAGAAAATATTAGAATAAATTCATCCGTATTAGCGCAAAACGATAAAACTATTTTACTCAAAACTTAGTACTAATTAAAATTCAAATAACCACAAATGCGTACTATTGGCCAATCTATACCAGTGATTTCAACTCACGGCACACTTAAAAAGGCGTTAAAATTGTCAAGGCACACCATCAGTTTTTTAAGAAGATATTTTATCATTATTAAAAGTATTAAGATTATTTTTAAAAGTTATATAACTAAAAATTTAACAAGCGTTTTAATTTTTTTAAATGGTGACCTTGTGGTCTAGGGGTAAGGCGTCAAACTTCTGTGCTGGGGGTCCGGGGTTCAATCCTCGGTTCCGGCACAGATTTATCTGATTGCCAAACCCTTCCTTCACCTCTGACAAGACGTGTATTAATCACAACTTGTGAATGTGGGGAATGCCAGGCCTCCACCGTGGTTCGTATCCCATCGCCATTTTATCTCAAAACCACCCTACAATTACCCATTAGCGTAAGAGCGTATAGCCCGAACGGGTAGTAAGACGCGGTGCTAATAGTAATAATAATAATAATAATAATAATAATTTTAAAAATAATATTGGTAAATCATAGATTCAAAAAAATAATAATAAATTACCCGCTTAGGTGGCCGCGTGGTCTAACGCTCCACTCTACTCTGCAGTAGACTAGATTGCCAAGGACGGAGAGATTGAAGTTCAATTCTCGGTCGGGTGTGTTGAGGATGGTTTTTTACAAAATGGTTTTCCACTTTCCCTCTACGATAATGCGGATACACTCTCTATAAATATAACTTTCCTAATCCCTAAAAACCATTATCGTAATTAATACATAAGCCCGAACGGTTAGTAAGACGCGGTGCTAAAAAAAATATCAAACTTTTTTCTATCTTTATCATTTCCCCCCCCCTCGCCGCCCTCTTTGCCAAACTACCAAGGCACACCCGCTGACCCTTCGCGGGACACTGGTTTAAAATCGCTAAACTAGACGGACAGTGAGTTATACTTACTAAAGGGAGCGGGATATTCCCGTTCAAACTAAAAACCGAAAATCACGCCACAGATCAGTTTTTGTGGTTGGGAGAAACCAAACGAAATAGAAAATGAATAATCAGCAAAGCGAACAGTACCGGAAAGTCAACCATTCGGAATAATCCCATCCGAGATGCTCTTAAAAGCCGTTCTGTGTAGTTAGCATTCAATAAGACGTGAGGTGAGGAATATTCAAAAGGAGGAAATTAAGTTTACCCGCGAGATGCATGAAAGTTGTTCAAGAAGAAGAAAAAAAACCTTGAGAACTTTTATATATATATAAAACTTGAGGCATTAAAGAAGTAATGGGAGTCGAAATGAGAAGACGACGATTTTGAAACTGGAGGATAGAAAGTTCCACACATAAATGCGAATTATTATTATTTATTATTTAGCACCGCGTCTTACTACCCGTTCGGGTTATAAGCTTTAAGTACTAACTACGCTAATGGATTAGGAATTGGGAAGGTTGAATTAGAGGAAGTGAACCAGCATTTATGTGGAGGGAGAGTGTAAACCCA
The DNA here is from genome assembly GCA_901482245.1 of Timema douglasi. Taxonomy (NCBI): domain Eukaryota; kingdom Metazoa; phylum Arthropoda; class Insecta; order Phasmatodea; family Timematidae; genus Timema; species Timema douglasi. Next base: position 13,957 of record CABEEJ010003224.1, read on the forward strand.
TTTAGGAAAAACCACTCCCAATTCACTCGACCGAGATTCGAACCTTGATCTACCTGTCCTCAGCAGTCGAGCTCAACACGACTGGCGTGTTAGCCAACTACGCCACCGAGGTGGGTTACATGCGAATGATATCAAAGAGTATGATTAAGTTTACTCTGCATAACGATTGCCTACTACTAGCCTAAAAGAGAAATTATATTTTAAAAATCTTTTTTAAATCAATATACTCCTCATGTTTAACGAGTTTATATTATTTTTAACACACTATAATATACCTAGACTTAAATATATAAAGTAAAGATTCAAACTTTTGTGTCGGCAATTTAATTGGATTGATTAAATAACAAAATTATGTTTAATTACGATATTAATTGTTGAAGCAAGATATGCAAATGGTACGTTTTGTAAAACGTCTAGCAAGTTCGTTTACACTTTTTTGCAAACTATACAATAGAGCGAAAACTTTTTTTTTGTCGTTTTAACCAACACGAATTCCGCCTTAAGAAACAACCATTTGACACATAAACATTATATTCTTTACATTTTATCTACGAGTATGTAACTAAACTGTATTAACAAAAGTTTTTGATTCAGTGGCCAACATGGTCTAAGGTGTCACTCTCGTGTTGGACTAGACTGCCATGACCGAGAGATATAGGTTGGAATCCCGGTCGGATGTACTTTATAGGAGTTTTTCCAAAACTTGTTTTCCACTCTCACTCTATCCAAATGCGGGTACACTTCCTTCAAATTCAACCATCCTAACTCACTGGCGCAATTAGTACGTATGCGTATAACCTAAACAGGTAGGAAGAAGTGGTGCTAAAAATAAATGTCTTATGGTGTATAATTATAAGAAGTAGAGGCTCCGGTCTAGAAAACTGAGATAACGGCCAGATGGTTCGTTGTACTGACCACGTGACATCCTTTATCTGCAAATGTTGGCGCTTTCTTCACCAACACGCGGCGGTTGTCTGGTCAGTATAGCTCGCTTGCAAGCTAACGCCGTGGGGTTTACGCAAATCTGTACAGCGGGTTTTTAGTACTTCTCAATGAGTAAGAAAACTGAAATTAGTTTAAATATTAGAGGAGTCACTCAAAGGGTGCATAAAACTTTCAAACTTGAAAATTTATTAAAAAATAAAAACGTGTTTTCGTTAATAATTTTAATTCGACATGTTAGTTGTACTTCAAAAGCAAGGAGACACTAGAATAGAAATTTCAATCTCAAATTTAAAGATAAGTTGTTACAAATGAAAATACAATAACCTGTTTTTATTGTTGTTTCGTAATCATATAAATAAATAAAAAAAAAAAAAGTGTTTCTTTGACAAATAAAAACTACCCATGTAACGTTTAACATGCTTATTTAATTTAAGCCTACATTTACATAAACAGTGTATTAAGACAAATAAATGAACGCTCTAATTAAAATCATCTTGAAAAGGTTTGCAGCAGCATGTATTTGACATTGAACACAGAACAAAAACTTGTACCATATTAATATTGAATGATGATACAACGGTCATCAGAAGTCAGACCATTATTATGGGATGAGTCAACCATGGCTTCCATCCATTTAATAGATACCGTCAATAATTTGTTGCAGAATATGCTTTGAATAATCATTAGGTGACCCGGCGGTGTAAGGGTAGGGTGTCGGTCTTCTGTGCTAGGGTCCGGGGTTCAATCCTCGGTCCCGGCACGGATTTATCTGCACACCAAACCCTTCCTTTATCTCTGACAAGAAGTGTATTAATCACAACTTGTGAATGTATCGAGTGCCAGGTCTCCACCGTGGTTCGGATCCCACGTTAAAACTGTAGGTCCTTCATTTCATCTCGCAATCATCCTAACATTACACATTAGCGTAAGTGCGTGTAAACCGAACGGGTAGTAAGACGCGGTGCTAATAATAATAATAATAATTTCGGGTGACCTGGCGGTCTAGGGGTAAGGTATCAGACTTCTGTGCTGGCGGCCGGGGTTCAATCCCAGGTCCCGGGACAGATTTAACTGATTACCAAACCCTTCCTTCACCTCTGACAAGACATCTTGTGAATATGGAGAATGACAGGCCTCCACCGTGGTTCGGATCCCACGTTAAACTGTAGGTCCTCCATTTCATCTCACAATCACTCTACCATTACACATTAGCGTAAGTGCGTATAACCCGAACGGGTAGTAAGACGCGGTGCTAATAATAATAATAATAATAATAATAATAATAATAATAATTTCCCAATCAGGAGAAAGTTTTACTGTTGGAGGAATAACGTCGTTTACAAATTCTTCCGCATGATCATATTACAGCCATCGTACGGATAAGTGTCAAATACTCCCAGCTACGGAAGGAGTTTAAAATTTACAAGTAAACAATAATGTATGGGAACTTTACAGTAACTTCAGTTATTGACTAATACAGTCGAATGATGGAAAACAAAAACACAGCTTGTAATAGAATTTCAAAAGAGTGACAGTGGAAATAATGACGCATGGTGATAGTTCACAAAAAAAAAAATGAAAAAAAAAAAATTGAGCCCAATTGAATTGACAAAGTTGCTCAATTAAATATGGAGGTATTGGGTATTTTAGGAGAGGTCCAATGTTACATTGGTTTGAACTCGGTCGTCTGTAAGAATAAGCGGAGAAAAGGCAACCGACTATCCATTAGAGTTTTTAAATAGTTTGACACCCTCAAAAATACCACTATAAAAGTTAAACTTAAAAAAAATAGTCAATGAAATAATGTTCCTTGGGTTCTTAGATACTAAATTGGGAATTTATAAATGACAATAGTCTATCAATGACCACATAGGATACAAATTTAATCCACACAATAAGTTTAGCAAGTTTAGCTCAAGGAAATATAACTAAGAATCGATTTGGCAACTGTAGAACCTGGCATCCCGTTTATTTTTTAGATAGCGGTAGTTCCCGATTAGACTGGTGTTCTAGATTACTATTAATCGGTTACAAGGGCAAACCTTGGACGTGGTTGATATCTATCTTCCCAAGTCAACACAAGCACAATTTCCTCCGGAAGGGAAGTAAGGTTGTCGGTTCCATGTCGTGTGAAAGAGCCCTGGAAAGTAAGGATGTGAAAATTGGTGGTCCCTTTCGCGCTTTATAATAGAAATTCAGTGTGAAAGGCAACGAGAAATTACCACGCTTCCCTAGTAGAGGGGGTTTATACCAGATGATGCAAGCATCACTAATCAGCCTGAGGGCTGAGTGCAATTTCAGCTCCAAATTGATACAAATCACATCAAACCAACTTTCGGATTGTTTATTTAAGAAGAAGATTATCAAAACATAATATGTATAGTTTTTTATTTAAAACAAATAACTTCCATCAAAATACTTTATAGACCTTATTATTATTATTATTATTATTATTATTATTAGCACCGCGTCTTACTACCCGTTCGGGTTGTACGCACTTACGCTAATGTGTAATGGTAGGGTAATTGTGAGATGAAATGGAGGACCTACAGTTTAACGTGGAATCCGAACCACGGTGGAGGCCTAGCATTCCCCACATTCACAAGTTGTGATTAATACACGTCTTGTCAGAGGTGAAGGAAGGGTTTGGTAATCAGATAAATCTGTGCCAGGACCGAGGATTGAACCCCGGACCCACAGCACAGAAATCTGACACCTTAACCCTTGGCCTTCTTGAAGTTACTTTAATATTTATTAAACACAATTTTTTGGGATAAGGTAAATGTTCAGTTAACGTAAATTAAAATAAAACTTCGTCAAGAGAGTTACCCACGTAAGATGGGTTCTATCTTAAAGAAAGTAAAGTTTATCACCAACTCTCTTAACAGAAAGAAACTTCTTTTCCTCCCTTTCTCAATAGCCCCCCTTTTCTCCTTATAATCAGACTAGGACTCTCTGAACTTCGTGACGTTTTAATCCTGCTGAAATTTTTAACCCCGTCACATTCATACTACATCCATCCTCTCTGGGGTTTACAGGAAAAGAGAACATCTCTTTCTTTTTTTTTATTTTTTTTTAAATAAAATCAATTAAAATTGGTCCATTCCTTCTTTGATTACGGTGGGGAATCATAATTGTATTAATTCAATCTGAACTAATTCATTAAAAAGTTTTTTTTAACAAATTAAAGTTGTCTCTTGGTCAAATCTACAAGTTAATAATTTATTCAACCGGGGTATTATTTAAAGAAATTAGTTCAATTATTTGTGGTTTTTAATAAATAGTAATTATGTGCGAAGTTTTAAATTTCAAATACGATGTTCGTCTTTATATATATAAGGGTGGGCCTTAATTTCAATCTTGCACAAGATGGCGCTCCCACCCTTCATTGTATAAAACGCTTCCTTTATTTATTTTAATAAAATAATAATTAGAGTTCACCCACGCTATTTGTATATTTGTGTATAGTACAGTATGTAAGCCATATTTTTTAACGTTTATATTAATTGCGAGTCTGACGCCTTATACAATGCGCTAACCAGTATGTGCAGGTAAAATGAAAATCAAGAAACAAATAAAGCCCAAAATGGACCTACGTACTATTATTACGTTAGTTTGTGCTTTTACATAAATCTTGACGTAATAAATCACTTGATCACTATTAAACTACTAAAGGTAGCTCTGAAACCAAGGAACGTGAAAATTTACTCTTATGTCTATTTAAATAACATTTATATTATATTAATAATATTTAGCACCGCGTCTTACTACCCGTTCGGGTTATACGATTTAAGTACTAATTACTCTAATGGATTAGGAATTGTGAAGGTTGAATTAGAGGAAATGAACCCGCATTTTCGTGGAGGGAGAGTGGAAAACCATTTAGGAAAAACCACCCCCAGTTCACCCGACCGAGATTCGAACCTCGGATCTCCCCGTCCTCAGCAGTTGAGCTCAACACGACAAGCGCGGTCTATTTAAAGCTTGATGCTCTAGGGTTTGTGACCACCGGTGTGTGTCGCTTCAAAACAATGATTATATATAGCCGGAACTTTGAAACACAGAACTTAGGAAAAATGAGTGTGTGCGACATTGTTGTTGTTTTATTGTTTCTAAAAATATTTATTTTTTCATCTCCACGTTTTACCATCTGTTCAGGATATACGTATAGGTACTAATTTCGCTAATTGAGTTAGGGATGAGGAAGGAAGCATGTTATAGGTATCTACACATATTTGCCTGGAAGGAGAGTGTGAATACATTTAAGAAAAACCACTCTCAATAGAGATGACCGGGATTTGAACCCCGATCTACCCGTCACCAGCCTACAATAAAATCCAGATGACTGCTTAATCCGCCCGGTCAACACCGAATACTTGCAGGCGGTTCTTACAAATATGACTGATTATTTTAGTATATCTTTTAAGTTAAGTCATTTTATTTTAATTGGTCAACTCACACACGTACTTGATCAGAGAAATTAACATAAATACCAATATTTGTATAGTTTAATATTAAGGTCGTTGTGTGGTCATAATAAATTAGTCGTTCTGGATTCGAATTGTATCAATTTCAAAATAAAATATCTGATATGGATTAAATTAGAAAACCTTCCTAAGCATTATAATGATTCAAAATCGATCCGAGTTATTTATCTGATAAATGGCTTAGTAAATAATTTCAATTCACACCTTTAATTGGAATAGTACACCATTACTCACAGAATTATACTTATAATAATGTTCATATACAAGTTTTTAAATTTATTTAATTTTAATACACCCACTATTACTTACCTAATCTATTTTAGATTATTATTATTAGCACCGCGTCTTACTACCCGTTCGGGTTATACGTACTTACGCTAATGTGTAATAGTAGGGTGATTGTGAGATACTGGCATTCCCCACATTCACAAGATGTCTTGTCAGAGGTGAAAGAAGGGTTTGGTAATCAGATAAATCTGTACCGGGACCGAGGATGGAACCCCGGCCGCCAGCACAAAAGTGTGACACCTTACCCCTAGACCGCCAGGTCACCCAGCATCTATATTAATAAAATGGAGAGTTATTTTGTATTTCATGAGTATTCCGCGATGTCTACCACAGGCAGAGGTCTGAAAATTTAAAAATTACTAGCCCCTGTGCACCTAGAAACAGGAATTTTGAAATTTTAATTAAATCGTTTCGAATCATTTTATATTTGGCGGCGAGTCTTTACCACCCGTTAGCGTTATAAGCTTATGTACGAATTACGCTAAAGCTTTTAATGGATTAAAAAATTTACAATTTGAGGAATTGCGCTTACATTTGCGTGTAAGGAAAGTGAAAGCCCCATTTAGAAAATAAATAAAAAATCACCGCACCCGACCAAGATTCGAACCTCAACCTCCACATCATCGGCAGCTTAGTCTACTGCGAAAGTAGCGCGTGAGATAATGCGGCCACCGATGGTGGTTTTTAATTAATTGAAAACCAGGTCAGAAGCAAAGCAATATTAATAAAATGAAGTGTTTGTGTGTATCTGTCATGAGCACTGCGCGATGCCTACCGCACACGGAGGTTTGAGATTTTTAAAATTAGTAACTCCTGTGCATGAATATAACACTTTAATTGAAAAGTAAATATTAAATAACTAAATAAAAGAAAAAATAGATATTACAATTTTTCCCTTTTTAAAGATAATGTCACTCAGGTAAGCTCCACCGGACGTCAGACAAACCTCAGCACGTTGTTCATCGCTTTCCTCAGCATAGATCGTATAATTGTTTCCGACCCACCCTATACAATCCTTAAACTAAAAACATTTCTTCCGGACAACACGGAATACTTCAACTAGTGTTTTCTAAAATGTAATAAACAAGTGGTAGTACAGTCTGATTTTTAAATAGGAAGCACGAAGCTGCCTTAGAACCCAAGACTCGTCACTATGATGACTGTGTATCAGTGAACTTTTATTTAATAAATAGAGGTGACCTTGTAGTCTAAGGGTAAGGTGTTGGACTTCTTTGATGAGGGTCCGGGGTTCAATCCTCGGTCCCGGCACAGATTTATCTGATTACCAAACCCTTCCTTCACCTCTCACAAGACGTGTATTAATCACAACTTGTGAATGTGAGGAATACCAGGCCTCCACCGTGGTCCGGATTCCACTTTAAGCTGCAGGTCCTCCATTTCCTCTCACAATCACCCTACCATTACACATTAGCGTAAGTGCGTATAGCCCGAACGGGTAGTAAGACGCGGTGATAATAATAATATTTAACAATCCTAATAGTAGTGTTACTCGCCTGACCTTCATTATACTACATCGGGTGAACCTCACATCTTAAAGTGATTATTTTACATTTGCCCTCAAGACGTCGAACCCCGGACCATTACAATAATATATTAAGGTAGTAGTCCGCATGGGCATCGAACGTTTATAAAGTGGTTCGATTATAGGGAGAGGTTTTAGAAACATGGGTTTTCAACATTAAACCACACTATTATAGCCGCTATCACCTTTGATACCTTCAAGAACTTCACAAATAGTCAGGAATAAAGAGGGATCCTATTTGTCTAGAACATTGGTTCCAAAAAATACCTACTGGTGACTCACTAAAAGTCTTTGAAATGTGAAAAAAAGTAATTATTTAAAAATAAAAAATCATTAAAAATATATTAGAAATAAAAAAAGGGCTAAGAAATAGGGCACGTGATATACAGATAAAGGAATCGAGTTTCATTTCCGTTCTTGTGGAGTGGACGTCGATGACGTCATAAACAGAAATTAGAAACAAGCGCACCGTTTACACACGCCTCATTGTGAGAAATATCTAGTTGTTGTTTTTTTGTAAAATTATATTCAACTAATATATAAGTCTGTCAGTGACAGACGAACTAAACTTGAATAAGAAGGATGCAGCTTATCTTTTTAATAGGCATATAAACAGAAAAACGCTAACCCTTAACTCACTCTGATAAAGGATTTTTTTTTAATATTAGGGGGTTGAAAATAGGGCTTTCTCTAAACCAATAGATTAAAAATACGAAATTTAAAGTTTTTTTTGTTTGTTTTAAAAAACTGTTGACAATGTAGGGAGAGATATTATCGAGTTTTTCTCACGGTGTATAGTGTGAAGCCTTTGGTCTGCCTTCTTAAAATTTCACAGTGAATTGTTTTCTTTTAATTTATTAAAGAATTTTAATAGAAAATCTAACGACAACAAAAAAATGAAAATATGGCTTCATTACAGTCCCATAGTCTTTATAGTGTGCAAGAGTTCAGCTTTTTAGATATTTTAGGGCATTGGTCTTCAACTTGGGGTATGCGCCTACGCGAAGACATCTTGAAGATACGCACAGTTTAAAAAAATCGTATTTAACATAGCATAATATGAGATTAATTTAGGGTTAGCTACAATAGATCAGGATATAAGAAAATGTAATCCAGGATCACCATTTTTTTTCTCTCTCTTCATCCCTCTCCTTTATTCTATTCTTATCTGGTTTAGCTAGATTAATTTTGGGGGTACACAGTTGAACTAAAATTATATCTGGGAGTATGCAAGTACAAAAGGTTGGATACCACTTATTTAGGGTCTTCTGGCTGGTGTGGAAAAATACACAACCATTAGGAAATTATACTGTGGATAATATTTTTTTTATTAGTAAAAATAATATTTAGGTTCAAAAAAAAGATTGCCCTTATAACCTCCACGTGTCTGTTAAAGCTAAACGAATCGTGAAAGTTTATTGTCCTAAAAAAAATTAAGTCGTGGTTTTAAAACCTTTTAGAACCACTGATATAGATTTATAACCACGCCCCAATATAATCGAAGCGTTCCGATTGTTCATAGCTACTCATCCTAATCTCTACCCTCAAAAGAGAATATTTATGGCCAGCACTTGCTGGGTTAACAATAAGAGGAAGAACAATAAACGTTTATATATTATGCTCTGTGAAAACATAGACAACACAGTGCGTAGCGAAAAATTTAATGACTAGAGTATATTATATTTACGGTGTAGGATTTAATGAGCTATATTTACTGATATAGTTCGTCAGACGTTTGTGAAATGAACAAGCGAAAGAGGAGAGTAAAAAGCTTCCTTAAGGAAGTGGATAAACTTTATTGAGGTGACGATGTAGGGGACGGGAGAAAAGAGCAGTGGTTTTGCTGTTTTTATAGCAAAACATTTTGTTTGCTAAAATAAATAAACTATTGCTTCTATACAAACATGATTTAATTTTCTTCAAATGTTGATATCAATGGTTGTTGAATATTTGTCATGAGCATAATTAAGAAAAACAGTGGTCAAATTCCAGGACACCCTTGTCAGATAGTCATCACGAGAATATAATTAAACTAAATGTTTCTACTGGAGCAATACTTGATTTATGTTAACAAAAACAAAATATTTTATATAAAACACTGCAGAAAACATTGACCCTTTCTCGCGTCCTCTAAATCCCCCACCTTAAGATGTGTTCCAAGACTGTATGCATAATGGAATTGTTTCACAATTCACTGCAATGAAAGTTTTTGCGAAATCTTCCTCTTCCGATATACAGTTGTATGTGCACACACTTCCCTTATTTCCCCCCATTACATCATTCCGCCCCCCTTACGCCCTTTGATCTATCCTATTATTATTATTATTATTATTATTATTATTATTATTATCACCACGTCTTACTACCCGTTCGGGTTATACGCACTTACGCTAATGTGTAATGGTAGGGTGATTGTGAGAGGAAATGGAGGACCTACAGTTTAGCGTGGAATCCGAACCACGGTGGAGGCCTGGCATTCCCCACATTCACAAGATGTCTTGTCAGAGGTGAAGGAAGGGTTTGGCAATCATATAAATCTGTGCCGGGACCGAGGATTGAACCCCGGCCGCCAGCACAGAAGTCTGACACCTTACCCCTAGACCGCCAGGTCACCCAATGTTAGTAATTTATGCGTCATATTATGTGTTAGATATCGAGATTTGATTTTCTGACCCCGTTATTCGTAAAATATTTACTGAGAAATTTATGGCAGCATGAAATATATCCAAGCAGTTCCATTCGTAATGCATGTTTTACGAGACACTCCATTCTCGTCAGCCAAAGTTTTCGAGAGTAATATTCGATAAATAATATCAGTAAAAGTAAAGTTTAGTTTAGTAAAGTCATTGCATCTATAATTTCAACACTTGGAGCGTTTAGTGTTATGAACGTTTAGGAGATTGTTTTAAACTAATCTTACGAATTGCACCCCTCTTGTCTGGTAGAGTTGTTTTAACGCATTAGGAGCCCTCGGTCCCCCCCTCCCCCCAACCCGCCCCCTTTAACCCATTTACGGATGTTATATCCTCCTTCCACCAACAACAAGCTCTCTATGACGCAAAGTATCCATCCTCGCGTCTGCGTCACTGTCTTCAATAGTCGGTGGTGACACTTCAGACGTAGTTAGCTACCCTATTAATGTTTTCACCAATCTCAAACACGAGCTTGATTTACGCCCGAGGAGTTTCAAGTTCGCTTCGTCGCCACAAAACGGATGTCAATCAAAAGGGGATATACAGTCCGTCCCAAAGATTATCACGCAAGCTACTCTGTGTTTTGGTAGAGGTAGTAAGCCGGTAAGCACCTCATTACTCAGTAGAACACTCAGTGGTAAGGTATCCAACGATGCGTGATTAGTTTAATGAGGTTATTTTGGGAGGGAACATGTTACAGGCACAGTTTAAATAAGCTATGCTTACCCTGGCCACACTCCACGACACAACAGTGGAAATATCCCATCTAAGAATAACCCGCATCGCATGGCCAAACGTGTCACAATATGTTGGACTGGACTGACTACGAAAGGTAAAATTATGGTTCAACTCTTTGTCGGGTATAATGAGGGTGGTTTTTCACCAATGGTTTCCCACTGCTCCTCAACGAAAATGAGGGTACGTTTACTCTAAAATCATACTATCGTCATCTCTATTCCACTAGCGTATTTAATGTATGCATATAGACCAAACGGGTACTAAGACGAGTTAGGAAAATAATAATAATGATAATAATAAGACACCCACTTTGGTAATCAAATGGTCTAAATCGTTATTCTCGCAATAGACTGGACTCCCTATAAATGACAAGGAGATCAAGTTTTCAAAACTCTGTCAGGTGAATTGAGGGTGGCTTGCCCTAAATGGTTTTACACTCTCTCTTCGTGTGAATGAAGGTACATAACTCTAAATGCAACTTTCCTCATCCCTAGCATATTAATATAATTAAATCATTTGCGTACAACCTGAACGGATGACAACAACAACAACAATAATAATAATGAGACCGTTAAAGGTTAGCCTCTTCTTCCAACAGTAGTTTGAGTGTGTTCCATTAATTTTATTCTGTACCTTTGATGTACAACAGGACGTCATTTATCCGGAAGATAATTAACCAGGATGTCAATTAACCGGAAAACTTCAGGTCACTCATTGTCGGAGCCGAGCCCGCCCGAGTTATTTATGGACATTTGGTGCAAATACGTAGGAGTAGAATAAAAAAATGTGCGATGATAGAAAAATCACATTTTTAATTTGTTCGGGGAAAATTTTCCAACTGCTTGAATAGAACGAGTGCAATCGAAGTACTTCAAGTTTTAAAGTATTTATTTTATGGAAATTTATACCGAGAAACATAATTAAAATGTCATCAATTACAGCTATTTTAGTTCATATACATATCGGCTACAACAATAAGATTCATATCACTAAAAATAATATCTTAATATTAATAATAATCATTGTTGCCCATATCATTGAGTCAGATCTAGCTTCTAACCTCACAGCTTCCGTCACAAAATAGTGGCCTGCTCAAATTAAAATTAAGATTATTTTTTTTAAGAAAAGGCCACTCATTTGGATCTACACTATTCATCACAAACAACCATAAAAGTATCTCATAATATTCCTTAAGATGGCATGGCGCGCATGGATGGGTTATCGAGACTTATTTTGATATTGCTTTGTTTTCGCGACAGAATATGGCAGGCCCAGATTATCTAGATTTATATAAGAAAACCACTCGATTAATTTAAATCGGTATAATGCAACACATCCAAATAAAAAGCCTATGAAATTATACACTGATCAAACCACAATCATCTTTTGGTAATCACCGGTAGGTAAAATTCTTCCCACGTTCTTTTGGCCACTGCCGTTCCTAATTTCATTTTTTTTATAATCATATACGATCAGATTCGCTCTTATACATTAAAAATCAGGTTTTCAATCTTTACCAGCATTTTAACAACTCCTTGTTCATTTATAATCAGTTCTGTTTTTTTTAATGAGCAAAATCGTCACTATAGAATGCAATGGATGTGGATAACTTTATTTCCTGCCGATGTGTGGTACCTCTGTTTAGTATTTCATCACGTGATTGCTAGCGAGACGTTCTAGCAAGGCACCTACACTTGACTTGGACAAATTTGTACACACTTTATTCGGATAATTGTATAGACATGACAATGAAACAAAAACCATTTACTCTTAGATAATCCTATGGATAATATTACATTTCTAAGGGTGACCTGGTGGTCTAGAGGTAAGGTGTCGGACTTTTGTGCTGAGCGTCCAGGGTTCAATCCTCGGTCCCAGCACAGATTTATCTGATTACCAAACCCTTCCTTCCCCTCTGACAAGACGTGTATTAATCACAACTTGTGGATGTGGGGAATGCCAGGCATCCACCGTAGTTCGGATCCCACGTTAAACTGTAGGTCCTCCCTTTCATCTCACAATCACCCTACCATTACACATTAGCGTAAGTGCGTATAACCCGAACGGGTAGTAAGACGCGGTGATGAACATAATATAAAATAATAATACATTTCCCAAAAAATTATAGTATTTTTATTTTAGAAAAAAATAGGTATTATTCCTAGTGGGATCAGTCATACCACTCCTAAATGGATCTTGGGCGTTGGTTTTCCCCTTCCCTCTTTATCACAACCCCCCAAATAAAAACTAACGAAATGCCAAGTGAGTGTCTACTATCGATCACTTCTATGAGAGGTGGCGCGAAAAGGGAGGTGAGGTGGAAGGGGGAGAGGGGGTGCGTGGGTCCCAGTCACAGGATCCGCATTACTCCTCAGAGAGGATCAAGTGAAGTGTGTGGATTTAAAAATATAATGCAATTACTAGACTTTGGGTCGACGCGCCCTTTCATGAATACTAGGAAGGTCGGGAAGGGGGTTAGGTGGTTTGGGAGCATGAAGGAGATCATGGGACTTACCACCCGGCAACGTAATAGAGATGTTAGTAACTTGTTCATTTTAACAGTAATTCTCTTTCAAATAAAAAAAATGACTCAATTTCATCTGCTTCGCGTTTTTATACCTATCCAGATTATCCACATATTTATACTAAAAAGGTAATAAGATAAAAATGACAATTAGAATAAATGCACAGGAATTTTGTGGAGGAACAAAAACACCATTTTTGAGAATTTAAAAAAATACACTTCAATCCAACTCAGCTTAGATTGTAACCCTAAAACTTTCAATCCCCGGCAAACCAGACAACACAAGACTGACGCTTTTACTTAAGTGCCCAAAAGAGCAAAAAAAAAAAGCTCATTGTGTTAAAAATAATTATAAAATAAAATAAAAACATGACGCTCTCAGAAACGGCATATTTCTTCTGACTTTACCCGCCTCGGTGGCGTAGTTGGTTAACGCGCTAGTCGTGTTGAGCTCTACTGCTGAGGACGGGAAGATCGAGGTTCGAATCTTGGTCGGGTGAACTGGGGGTGGTTTTTCCTAAATGGTTTTCCACTTTATCTCCACGCAAATGCGGGTTCACTTCCTCCAATTCAACCTTCCCAATTCCTAATCCATTAGGGTAATTAGTACTAAGCGTATAACCCGAACGGGTAGTAAGACGCGGTGCTAAATATTATTATTATTAATTTAACATAAGGACGAGATCATTCACAAATAGTAAATATATTTTTAAGTACCATTCTGAATCAAACCGGGATCACTTGAACGTGTGGTTGACGACAGCTTTATTTTTTATCACCGCGTCTTACTAAGTTACCTGTTCAGGTTATACGCATATATAACAAATTACTCTAAAGGGAAAGGAAGAGTTTTAGATGTTAATCTACCTGCATTAGCGTGGAAGAGGAGTGGTAAGCCATTGAGGAAAATCTACCCTCATTAGACCCGACCGGGATTCGAACCCCGTTATCCCCGTCATAAGCAAGCCAGTCTAAAACGGGAGTGACGCCTTAGACCATTAGGCCACAGAAACGGTTGGCTGACTACTATCCAGTTGTGCCCTTCGTTTACTCTGAAAGTTAGCAGTCTTTCCTTGACGGATTACACTATGGCCCTATCTTATAAGCTACGTCATAGTGGAACTATGCAAGGTAAGCTTGCCACCACTCGGAGTATAGACATTGTGTATATGTCGAGTAGGTCTAGCCTGATGAGAATGGATAGGATATTATGATGGTAACAAATATGTCTGTACGTGTTTTGCTAATCATGTATTAATGTGACAAATGACAGTGCTAGGTGTTACCTTTCCATTTCAATTACGGTAACGATAGCGGTTAAAACAAGCATCCTTTTTTTATGGATACGTGATGTTTCCAATATCTCCTCACAGAGTTTTTTATATAAAAATATGGCGAAATGACTACGCCAAAGTGTTTAGAAAAATCTTAACAAAATGTAACTATTAAAAACCAACTTAACTGTTAAATTTAAATAAAATAACAATAATCGAGTTTCGTATGAAACTAATTAATCTCTGCGATATTTTATTATTTCAAAAACTGGGGTGATATATTTCAAATGTTACTCAATAAAAGGACTAATATTACACTGATTGTGTGCTATCACTTATTTTTATAATACGTTTCAAAATAAGTTTTTCGCTTATTAAATGTGAAAATTAAGCTTATTTGCTAAAGATTACGCTTAAGGTTAAATTATATGATTTTTTTTACTCGTGCTGGTGAGTAAGCAGACAAAAGCACCAGTCTTGACTTGACATGTTTTGTAGGTAATAGACTGGTCGAGGTTCGAATCCTTACAGGGTCTTTCTTAAGTGTATTTATCTAAGTAGTTTGATATTCTCTCCCCACGCAAATGCAAGGTACACCTCATCTAAATGATATCGTTTTTATTCCGATACCATTAGTGTAACTACGCAGCTGGACCGGACGGGTAGTAAGACTGTAATGCAGGGAATGTGTATAGTTTGTTGAGAAAATTTTTTCGAATATATCCGAGATCCTCAAGAGTTTATCCAAGATGATTTATTTTTTTCATGTGGATTTTTGAGACTACCAACCCTCGCCCCGTTCCCTCTTATTCCCCCATGAGCCCCATCACAAACAATGTCTGCACGTGCTTGAAAAAGCATTTCAAGCATTAGTAATTTTCTGCCGATTGTAAGAGGTAAATAACCCATTTCTGATTTACAAGAACAGTTTTTTTTTTTTCATTTAACATTAAAGCCAATGCAAGTAAATCCGTGAGCTTAGAATTACAACGCTCTAACCGACATTTTGGAGTAAATTCAAATAATGAAATTTTGTATTTACATATATTTGTATTCTAAATTTGAATGCCATTAGTGAACAAATAAAGTAACTATCTATAAAAATTCCAAAGATCTCTATCTCAAGTTTTTCATTCTAAAGTTCTTTTGACTGATGTACCTATTTATTTATTTTATAATCTATTTTCTCATTGATCCGCTGTTTAACAGTAAATCATTTACAACTCCACTTATATTCTCTTCTTTCAATCAAAACAAAGGTATCACAGAGTCTGTAAAATAATTATAGTAAATTTTTTTGATGCTGTTCAGTGTTTTAAGATACACTTTTGAGAAAGAATAAGATTAATTAATATAAGTTGCAAAAAGGATCAAGAACGCGTTAAAAATATGCTTAATGAAATACAAATTTATTCTTCTGAATCTTATAATAGTCAGTCCTTTAACATAAACTATCAATTCAGAAAGAGAAAGATTTCATTCTACAAAAACAAAAGGTTTGTAGCCTAAACATGCACTATTTTATTTTTATATTATTATAAACAAGACCCTCTTATATACTAGCTATTTTATTTATTTGTCTTGTTCATTGATAATAATAATTTTTATAATCAAATAGGCTAATCGTATGAAAATAAATAGATTGTTGTTGTATACTATTTTAGCTCATATTTTCTTTAATATAATATAAAGTAATATTAGTATTAAATGAACCTTTTTTTAAAAACTGTTTACGTTAAACAATAACATATTTTACTTTGTTTCAGACTACTAATCAAAACAAGTCACAACTTATAAAAAAAAGTATGAATCGTTCATACCTATAACGAAGAAACTAGTAAGTGAAGTTAGAGAAAATTCACCATCAATTGAAATAACGGACAAACTAGATGTCACGGTATATTCAGAAGAGAGCAATAATAATGAAATGTAGGTAGGTCCTATACAATTAAGTAAAATGTTAGATATATTTTGATATAAAGCTAAATATACTTTTTTCAGAAATACAAAGCTAGTAAATATTAATTTTAAAAATATTACCAAACCCTTCCTTCACCTCTGACAAGACATCTTGTTATTGTGGGGAGTGCCAGGCCTCCACCGTAGTTCGGATTCCACGTTAAACTGTAGGTCCTCCATTTCATCTCACAATAACACAAACATTACACATTAGCGTAAGTGCGTATAACCCGAAAGGGTAGTAAGACGAGGTGCTAATAATAATAATAATAATTTTAAAAATAATAATAATAATTTTAAAAATTAACAAACTAAATATAGTTACTTGTAATATTATGTTACTAAAAATCTAGATTTTGATGATCTCTATGTTCTATAGTAAAGTTATTTCGTAAGCCGTGTACTGATATATCAGTCGGTTCAGAAAACCCATTTTAAAAAGCCTATCTAAAAAAAATACGTTAATAAAATAAACCCATAAAAATATTTAATAGTATTCTTGTTTACACGCCGCGGGATCAACGCAGAGACCCTTAGAATTGTAGTCAACCCACTTAACTGTTTGGGGGTAAAACTCTTCGAGCATTTTACTGAATTTAAATTGATACGGTACGCAAAACACACACACACTAGAAAATAAATCGAAAAAACACAATGCAGATGACTAGAGAAAGTAATTCAAAACCATTTAGATTCCCCTACATAAAACTTTTTTTTGTATACAAATACAAACATTTTGGTAACTAGTTTAAACTTTTATAAAAAAAAACTTTTTTATTTCCGTTCTACCTATAATGTGATTTATTTTCCAGACATTAACTCGTCGATTTGGCAATTTAAAGATGTCTCGTCGTTATCAGACTTTGACAAACACTCGGAAGAGAATACTAAAAAAAAAGTAAAGTGGGTGATGAAGTTCCCTGAGGAAAATGTAGCGTATATAATGCCAAGACTTTGCGACGTCTAGGATTATGCAAATCAGATCATCGACTTAAACAAATACAGAAAGAGGAGGTTTGTGGTTTTAGACCGACAAAAAAAATAATAAACCTACTAAAAACTAATGCTTTGTTTGCGTCTTCCTCTACATTTCCTTATATTCAAAAGTAAAACAATTTAAAATATAATATCGTTGATATTTAGGAATGTTTGTTTTCGTACAAAGTTTTATTATCCGAATATTCGAACAAATGGAACCGGAATGAGGAGAATGGAATTTAGACCAACCGGGATATGAACCACTAATTTCCCCATCACTAGCTGTTAATTTAATTGTAAGCCAATTCGATCATATATAAGAGTAGGGAATGTATTATATTAGTATTGATTTTAAAACATTTAGCTCTAACACTTTATTACTATTCTGAAAATTGAAAAATGACATCTGAACACGGGGATCGAACCCGGCACCTTAGGCTTAGTACGCCAATGCTTTAACCCCTGAGCTATCCAGGAATCATCCCGTGCCCAAGGTCATTCTTCACTCATATTTTAAGGCAGAGTCTATGATGGACGTGCGGAAATTGTCAGCTACAAATGTGTGCTTTTATTAAGATCACGAGCTCTCAGATAACGTAGCCACCTTCGACTCGGTAATTAGTTTAATGCTGCCACTAAAAATCATAAATAATAGCGTTGGCTATTTAATTACTTTATTACTAACATATATATATATATATATAACCACGTCTTACTAACTGTTCAGGTCATACGCATATAATGATAATTACTATAATAGTGTAGGGATGAGGAAGGAAGCATTTAGAGGTAATCTATCAGCATATACATGGAAGGAGAGTGGGAAAACATTTAAGAAAAGCCACCTTTAGTAGACCCAAGCGGAATTCGAACTCTAATCTCCCCGTAATCAGTAGGCCAGTCTAACGTGAGAGTGACGCCTTGGACGATTCTGCCACTGAAGCTGGTTTTTAGTTTAGTACAAAATAAAATTATCCATACGTGCGTCATTTATCTGCTTCAGGGCTCTAAGGTGTCACTTTTGCCACAGACTAAAATGCCGATGACGGGTATATCAAGGTTCGATCCGAGTTTGGTATATTGAGGTTTTTTCCCTTAATGTATTTCCACTCTCCCTCCACTCGAATGTGGGTATTCAGTACTTCCTCTAAACTCAACCTTCCTCACCCTGGCACATTAGAGTTAGTTAATATATAAGCGTATTACCTGAACCGGTAGTTGGACGGAGTATTTTTTATTTAGCACCGCGTCTTACTACCCGTTTATATTATACGCTTTAAGTACTAATTACGCTAATGGATTAGGAATTGGTAAGGTTGAATTAGAGGAAATAAACCCACATTTGCGTGGACAACCATTTAGGAAAAAAAGTTCACCCGACCGAGATTCGAACCTCGATCTCCCCGTCCTCAGCAGTCGAGCTCAACACGACAAGCGCGTTAGCCAACTACGTTACCGAGGTAGGTTTGGACGCAGTAGATACAAATAAAACTGAATATATATATATATATATATAATGTAAGTGGTTAATACAAGGAAATGCGCCTATGCTTTAGACCCTGTGTCCAGAGATGCGGACATATATAAGAACATATCCATAAAAAAAAATTGTTTTTTCTTCTGTGTCGCTCCTTACAGGGTTGTTCTACAACAACTAGCAATGAAACTTATTCTCTTGTTTCAATTTCTTAACTTTAAGCGAACATTTTTTAAGTCAACTTTTATCAATATCAATTTTGCTTCTCGACGTTTTCGCAGAAATGAATGTAAAATATTCATCACTAAAAATATTCTCATATATAAAAATATGTAGAACCATTTTGAAAAAATGTATATATATATGTATGTTAACAAATAAGAATTGCCGAGGTACAAAAGTGAAATTTAAAAGTTATTTAACCTTTATGAAACAACATTTAATTTTGTTCTTATAAAGACAAAAAAAAATATGATCAAAAGTGTAGCACAAATTTAAAATTCTATTCTTTCTAAAGTGTGTATAGAAAAAATGCGTTGGTGTACAACCTAGGAATTTTAATTAAGTTTGAATCAGTGAAGACCTTTTAATAATAATTTAGCGGTTCTAATAATTTCTTCCTTTTTTTTATCTTTTACAACAACATTAAGTAATAATATAAGAATTTCTAAGGATTATGTATTAACAATTATGAATTTCTGTTCTTGTTAATTAATTAATATTTAGCACCGCGTCTTACTACCTGTTCTTGTTATGATTTCAACTTTTTCAAAAAATAAATTATGAGAAAAATATTTACATTCAATTGAATATCTGCTCCACTTTTTAATATGCGTTCAGAATAGGTACATTTAATTACTATAATTGGGCAGGGGTGTATAATGTAAACTTATAGGAAATGAACTCACATTAACATATTATAGAGAGTTTTTTTTAAGTTGATATAAACTCTGTTTAGAACCTTGACTGTAAGACCTTAACCGCAAGCCCAGACTAAATTAGTTTCATCTTTATTTTGCGTGCCAACAAGTGTGTTTTTAAATATATTTAGTTATTTGAAGATGTGTATATATTCTGGGGTAGGGGTGGGGGTTTTAATAAAAATATATGTTGAAGGACATAAAATATTATATACAAATACGGGCGCCAATCTTAAGCATTCCACTGGCGAGAGTAAACTAAATCTTACACTTCCTGGTATAGCTTCAATGGTGTCACACAACGACCCATTTTCTTAAGAACTTTGGTTGTTTAGTTAGGGAAACAAACGCACCTCACTGTGTCGAAGAAACATTTCTATCCCTTAGGTAAACAATTTACACAAAATACAACATTTTCTCATACTTTGGGAAATGAGGAACTGCACAATGCAAAATTAAAAGATGACACAAATAAACGACATAAGAGGTTATTTAATAATCTTTACAACCTTCTCTAAAATCCCTATCTATGGCATGCCTTACTAAATATAATACTAAAATTGTACTGAGAATAAAAATATACAGTTAAATAAAATTAAATGTTTAAGTTTACCAATTTAAATCTAATACAGAAAGTTAAAATATTTGAATTAATAGCGAAAAATAAGTTTTATCAAAAGTCCTCAAGTAATAAAAGGGATTCAACAGAAAAGATTGTGAAGCATTCACTACAATCTAGTGTTACTGTTGACAAATGTATGTATTTATTATCAAAGCAACTTTATATACAGGCCTAATATGTTCAAAAATATATTCTGGAGATTTTTGAAGATTTCTTCTTTAATAAGCTAGGTCAAAATGTATGTCTTCAGATGATATAATTTACTAGTGTATGATAAAATGTTCAGGCGTCACCAATGTTGAAACTGTCAGCTTTCAATGTGAAAATATTAGGTTAAGATATGTTTACAAATGCAGACCTTTATATAGTATAGATTTCACAAATTATATGTAAAAATGTCACTTGAGGAATTTGCCTGAGTTTTAAAACGAGAATTCATTCTATATTTGAGGGTTTTAAAATACTTTGCGTAGAATCACTTCCTAGCCATTTTTCAAGAAAACATCAAAGACCCAAATTTAATTTTAAAATATTTTAAATTCACAATTTAAAAGTGGTCAATCTAGGCAAAGCTTTATAAGAAACTTCATTGAAAAACTCTCAATAACTAGTATTTAAATTAATCAAATTTAACATCAATGAACAATGCACCATTAAATATATGTTAATGAACCGTGTTCAGGATATTGGCTGGTGAACCCAATGGGAAAAGACCATTGGAATGACCTAGACGTAGATGGGAAGATAACCTTAGAATGTACCTGAAAGAGATAGCGTGTAATGAGGTGGACTGGATAGAACTAGCTCAATATAAGGATAAGTGGAGTACTTTTGTAAGTTCAGCAATAAACTTTCGAGTTACTAATGTCATAGCTTAAGTAATGTATTTCTTAAACATAGATTGTTTTATTCAAATTATACGAAATACATTTATTATTTTGTTTGAAACTAAATAAATGCACCAGTATTTCTTTAAAATATAATAAACTAATAATTTAGGTATCACATGAAAGGTTGATTCATTATTTAAATTGTATTATAAAATTATAAGCCGATTTTTAAAACCTACTAACCAACCAAGTACACTATTTCTAGTAGTGTAATTAGTAGAGGGGAAATATTACTTAGTTAAAAGATACGTCTTAAGAATCCGTAAGACACTTTTTATAGAGTTTTGAGAGCAAACACTCAGTATAATGCATTAATATTATATTTATAGAATGTGCAAATATTTAGCTAAACAATGTTTAGAAATGTTTGGATTTAATTCAACCCTAGTGATGGATTAACTGAATAAATGATCCACTGAATTGCCTTAATTATGGTAAACAGATATACTACAATCACGTTTGACGAATCTAATTAAGAAACAGTATACCATAGTTTCAAGGGACTTTTTAATCATTTGATATTCAAAATCTATATGAGATATTCCTAGTACTAATACAAGTTTTGCTGCCTTTATTTTAAATATAAAATCAAATTAATGAGGTTATATATTCTTTTCATCCACGTCAGTCACAGCTGCCTTCTCAATAATAAATCGCCGAGAGAATAAATTAAAAAAATATATTTTAGTTGGTTATTGTTTATTATAAATCCATATCGTGTAACATTACAACTCTTTAGGTCTAATTAATAATGTGTATATTTATTTTTTTGGAAATGTGAAATAAATGTATTTTTTTAATGATTAAAACGAGACTTAAACAATTTAACATTCTAAAAATTGTGTAATTTAAAATAAATTATCATAAGTTATATTATATTTAAAAGTAAGTTCGATTAATGAACTAGCATAAGTTTATATTTAATGTTATCTGTTGTAAAACGATGTCTAAGATACATTTTTACAATGTGCTCAAAACTCGTTATAATTTTTAAACAATGAACAAGTTAAAAGCTGAAAACAATATTGCAGATTTTAAAAAATTTAAAATATTTAGATTAAATTTTTTATGTGTTAAGCATATTTGAAACATAAGATATTTATAATCAATGTAATTAGTTTAAATAATTATCGGCGCTCAGTATTAAATAGGGATAGATCTTCCAATAATTTTTTTTTTTTAATAAATTCTAGATTGGAGGATTCTAAGCTATTTAAAATACAGAGCCAGAAAATTTTTTATCAAAATTTCTGTTTTGATTTACTTAAGACAACCTTAACAACGAAGACCCAGAAACATAATTTACCCCTTAGCTGAATGTGAATAAAACAACAATAAAATATGCTCTAAAGTAGTTGTGATTTTTAATTTCTAGAAAAATTAAAGATTGAAATAGAACAAAATCAGAATCGGAAGAAGAAGAAAAATGTTATGTATATCAATGTAGGACCTCTTATGCTTTCTAATATCCAAATTTGAAATTCAAAATTTGTAGTTAAAAAATGTATTCGGATTCGAGGTTTGAATTCGAGGGGAAAAAAAGCATATTCGACCCATCTTTAAAATTAATAATTTAAAATAAACCATAATACCAAACACAAAATTGCAATGTGCTGGTCACAGACGACTCACCTTCTAAGCCTTCTTGCGGTTCCATAACTACTTCAACCGGGTCACAAACCCCAAGACCGGGAAGAAAACCATCCAAAGCGTCGCGCGACCAGACACTGAACTTCCAACAACTCGTCCGCAACCTCTCCCCCTCCCAAAAAACAACTAGAAACCACCGCCTTTGCGCGAGAGACAAAACAACCCGTAATGTTGGCAGCGACGCTTCTGGGGAAAAGGAAGTCAGGGGGTAGAAATTAGTGGGCCCGCTTTTTCCGAGCGTACTCACACACGCAAGCGCGCGTCAAACGTCGTTTTTGGCGGGGCGGACGAGCGAGACTGAAGGACGACGGCTACGACGCCGTGCTATCGTGTGATCTGGCGCAGGGCGTCTAGTGATGATAAGAGGGAGAGAGAGTTGATAGGAAGTCGAGAGCCAGAGACAGATAAACAGAGGAAGGGGGAGTAGGGAGGCTTGCGATACTAAGTAAGGGTGGAAGATGTATTACTAGGCTTTACGGATTTAAATTTACCAACTGCGATGTTTGTGAAACTTGTGGGCTTCGTGAAATTACACAGGTTTCAAGCTCTAGCCCAAGAAGACATGGTTTCAAGTACGACCTGTTACACTTATCAATTTCATCTAGTTAAGAAAGAGAAATAGGGGTGTGTACGAGCATTTAATTAACTACGCTTGCGTATTTCTGGAGTTTAATTTTGGTAGGAAATACTTTTTAGAGGAAACAAACTTTTTTTTTTGTATCAACACCGATTTATGTTTACCATAGTGCTAATATTATTTAATGGGTATAGTAGTGTTTAAAAAAAATAGTGCAGCGTCTTACTACATGTTCGGGTTATACGCCTATGTATTAATTATTACGCTAATGGTTTTAGGGATTAGGAAGGCTATATTTACAGGGAGTGTACCCGTATTTGCGTGGTGGGAGCACGGAAAACTATTTAGAAAACCTTGGTACACCCGACCCGTAATCGAACCTCGATCTCACCGTCATCGGTAGCCTAGTGAGTATACATTATTTATGAAAAATAACAACTGCAGATCACATGACAGACGTAACAAAACATTAAAAAGAGTTTTTGTATTTTTTAACTGCTATAAAGTGTTCACTCCTTTATAAATCTTAATGTACTGCTCGCTTCTCCAATCTTTTCCACTAAAGTTATTTATCGAATTGAAAATACTTTATTTAAGGTGTGATGGAAGGCGACACCAGGAAAAGCAAGTGTTTTTGTAGTTTTTATAGCAAAATATTTTTTTGGCCAAAATGAATAAAATATTTTTCCAGTACAAATATAGAATTTAATTTTCTTAGAATGGTGACCTCAAATTTTTTTAATATCTGTCAAGGGTGTTATGGAATTTAATTTTTAAATACTGTTATGCTCTTGACAGATATTCAACAACTGTTGATATCACCACGTGTAGAAAATTAAACTACGTTTGTACTGGAGTAATATTTTATTTATTTTGGCCCATAAAAATGTTTTTCACGTAAAAACTGCAAAAACGCTGGCCTTTTCCCGCGTCACCTTCCATTCCACCTTAATATCTCACGATACGGTATTTGCATGTAGAACTATATTTTTGAATATTTCAAAGATATGTTTAATTGTTTAGTACAGTTTAAGTAACAAAAAGTGTCCGATATAATGGGGAACTAAAAATGAAAAACTCACTTTCGATTTAAAACCAATTAGCTTTCTAATTCAAGTAATTCAAATAATTGCTATGAACGGATTTATATTGTATTATCTAGTGGAAGAAAATTTTAGGAATAAATGCTATTAAATGCTTGGAAAGAGTATGAAAAACCAAATAACAAAACTTTGTTAGAGACTGACGACCATGCTCCAAGGTTAGAATCAAGCAGGTTAAATCACTTCAGATTATTATTATTATTATTATTATTATTAGCGACGCGTCTTACTACCCATTCGGGTCATACGCACTCTGTTTGTAATGGTGGGTTGATAATGAGATGAAATGGAGGACCCACAGTTTAACCTGAGATCCGGACCATGGTGGAGGCCTGGCATTCCACACTTTTCAAAAGTTGTGATTAATACACGTCTTGTCAGAGGTGAAGGAAGGGTTTGGCATTCAGATAAATCTGTGCCGGGACCGAGGATTGAACTCCCGACCCCCAGAACACCTTACTTGTAAACTTCCATGTCACCTTAAAGGGGAAGAAAAAAGGAGGGGGAATATAGGGTGAATGATATGAACAATATTGACATTTTATTAGAGGGAGTGCGTTAAAAACTACACTTTGTTTAAAACCCGACTTCAATGCACTTGGGTGAGATGAAACCGGGGTCGTCACAGCCAAACGTGCAACATCGACCTACCCTGCAAGGCCATTAGACCAAATGTTTAGTGTACTTAAAGTTTTAATTATAAACAACATGAAAACCCATTTCAGCTCTAATCAAGTTGAATAACACTCCCTTGACAAAACAAAAAGATTGTGTTTTGGAAATTTCTGGGTACTTTGTGTTGGTGAAACAATTTTGCTCGAACAATTTAAAGCACAACATTTTCTCACAAAGATAATAGAATTTTTATAGCTAGCAAATAAATATAATAGATACTAATTTACAAATTAATTCACAACACCCAAGAACCCAAATCGCTAGTCGAATTGTCTAAGGCGTCACTCTCGCAATAGACTTGACTTCCGATTATGGGAATATGGGAGTTCGAATCCTATTCAGGTCTAGTTAGGGTGGTTTTCCTTTAAGTTGATTTTCACTTTCCATTCAAACAAATTCGGGAACACTTAATCTAAATTAAACCTTCCTCGACCCTAACACCCTAGCATAATTAGTACATACGCGTATAAACTGAATGGGTAGTAAGAAGGAGTGGTAAAAAATAATGCAACGGTGGTCTTGCAGACTAAATATCAAGCTCATCTCTAGTAGGATACTTGTAGGAAGGAAATTTCAGAAAATACACACTTTTTTACTGTCAACATTGATAGCATTTTAACATATTTTATTTTATAGAAATTCATACTATCTATTATATACTAAAAGTGACAATTGAAAATTATGAAAATAATTTATTAAACTTATAGCAATCAAAAAAGTGCATGCCTAATTAAATCAGACTGTATTCCGATTTACCGGTGATAAGGAGATCAAGATTCAATTAGCGGCTGGGTTTACTGAGGGTGTTTTTTCCTAAATCGCTTCCCAATCAACTTTCAATAATTTTTGGGTACATTTATTGTAAACTATTCCTTGTTCCTTCTTACTAAATTAGTGCAATCAAATGCGTGTATTCCCGGACTAGTATATTGAGGTTAGGGGCAAAATATTTGTCTATAATTTCAAGAATTGTTTTTGTTTTAATTTAAAATGTATTTACATTACTATATATATTTACTAGTATAGTAGTATGTAGTTACTTTTATGTCGTGAGGAGAGAATGTGAATCTAAATTATTCTTAAATCAGGTGTTCAATTTAATAATAATTATAGTAATATGTATTATATAAAATATTTGTTTTCGATCTAAACGTAAACTAGTAATTAATGGGTATGTTCTAAAAAATAAGCCTTTGCTTTATTTTAAGACCTAATAATATTTATGGTTACCTGTTGGTCTAGCGGTAAGTTGTCGGACTTCTGTGCTAGGGTTTTGGGTTCAATCCTCGGTCCCGACACAGATTTATCTGATTACCAAACCCTTCCTTTACCTCTGACAAGACGTGTATTAATCACAATTGTGAATGTGTGGATTGCAAGGCCTCCAACGTGGTTCGGATCCCACGTTAAACCGTAGGTCCTCCATTTCATCTCACAATCACCCTACTATTACACATTAGCGTAAGTGCGTACAACCCGAACGGGTAGTAAGACGCGGTAATAATAATATTTATAATAATTCATTTTAAAAATACTTTTTCTAGACTACACTATAACCTAATTTTTATTTTTTTCGCACCGAATATTACTACCCGTTCGGGTTATACGCTTATGTACTTATTACGATAATGCTTTTAGCGGCAAGCAAGGTTATATTTAGGGTTAAGTGTACCGGCATTTTCGTGGAGGGAAGATGGAAAACAATTTTGGAAAAAACTCAGTACACCCTACCGAGATTCGAATCCCAATCTAGTCGTCATCGGTAGTTTAATCCAATGCAAAGTAGCGTTTTAGACCACGCAACCATCGAAACGTGTTTTTTTTTATCCTTATTAAATGTATAACTCTCTACAAGTGTGAAATAATTAAGTTTCAAAATGTGATAAGTTATAGTAGTTGCGCTTTGATGATTTTTTAAATGTCAAGATGGGTGAATAGTAAAATTTGTTCGTTTAGATGTGTGTCTGGAAAATATATTAATGGTAGGCCTGTAATTATTATTTCATAATTTATAATATCATCAGCATCACATTTGTTTACTCTCCCTCCACCCAAATTCAGGTACACTTTCTCTAAATTCAACCTTCCTAATCCTTCACACCTTAGAGTAATTTCAAATATGTGTGTCTTTACGAAAGAGCAATTATTTTTTTGTCTACCGAGAAAAGTGTCCTGTATTATATTTCTAGCATGACAACAAAATTATGTAATCATGATTTCCTCCTTTCAAAGAAATTAATTTTAGTTCGGGAGAGTGGTTGTTGGGTATGTACTATAATCAAGTAGTTGTGTATGTAATTTATTCAGTTGAGTAATCATTAAAATAATAAAATATGTCCGCTACCGAGGTAGTACAGTAAATACATTTCTATAAGACACACAAACATTAAGTAAGAAAAGTCTTAAATGAAACAGTAAAAGCCTTTCTCTTGTTTGACAGGTATATATAGTCCTTTTCTTTGTTCGGCTTGACTGGCACAAATAACAAGCAGAAAGATTATGACATGTGAGTGACAGAAATCGAAATTTTATTTCACCGAGAAGAAAGGTTCACTATTAATAAACCAGTCGAAAATTTGTGTAGCAAATTTGAATGAACTAATATGTACACGTCTTAGCTTTCACGTACTTAAAATATTTAATGTTTATAAAAGGAAATACTAATTTGCTCAACATTTACCTTAAATATCTAAGTAACATTCCTGTAAGTTTTAGCCCGATAGCATTTGACCGAATAAATTCACAGTAAGCGCTTTAAAAAGAGAGATATTTAACGAATTAATCTAAGGAATAAGGATTAGGAAAGTAGTTTTGAAGAAAATGCATTATAATTAATGGGTATAGTCTATTAGATACCCATAGTAACACTACTGCAACCTAACTGATGCCTAATTTGAACGAAATCACTAGAGTCTTTTTTTTAGATATTCAAGTTAAAAAAAACATTATCAGCTAACTATAGTAAAACCAATTTTCCCCCAAAAAACAAGTATACAGTTTTATTTATTATATCAAACACTCCCCATATATAAATAGTATTTTCGAAAATTTCTCATCGGTAAACTACCCTTTAACATATTTTTACCCAAAAAATTCAGTATGCGTTTTTACTCGGGAGGTCAAACACTCCCTAGATATTAATTTAAAACAAAATCATTAAAGCCATTTTTGAAATATTTTGATTTAAAAAATCACTCAGTAAACTATGCTTAATTTCAAGGCTAGAGTCAAAAGTAAAAAAAAAGTAATTATGTATTGCCCTATAACATCTAAATATCAAGTTTTAAACAAACCCATCAAACCATTTCAGATCTGTGACCAGGGACAGACAGACAGACGTAAATTCCAATTTTTTTGATTTGGACAGACACAAAACTTAGGATTCGTCATAATTTTGAAGTAGAAAATGTTTACGGTTACTTTAATTACTCTTGGTATTAGAAAGTAAAAAATATTATTCAGAAGTGATTTTCCAAAATGAATTAAATTGATCATCATAGTAAATTACGACCATTAATTATAAAGTTGCATGATATCAATCAATTATAAGACTCTCAAAAGTTTAGTAACAGAGCATCAACAGATTATATTTCCCTGAAACTTGGTCGGAAGTTCGTAAATTTCCAGCCCACTTGTTTATTATAAATGTCTGGGAGGACCAACCCCTTATACAGCCCAATTTTCATAGAACGAAACTTTTACTAAACACAAACATATTTTTATGAGGCTATAATTGATATCAATTTAGTATTTTATTAGTGTTATTTTAAAGGTATTGATAGAAACTATTAAAATAAACGGTAAAATTAAGGTCCACCGACTTTATCTCGCTTTTAGCTCAAAAGGAACATTTACTCGTAACGAAATAATAGGTATATACATTGTTGTAGAAACACTTCACCAAAGGTGATAAATGAATTAATACCACTGTTACTTACACTATGGCATTTGGAACTAGGAACACTGTTACAGAAAGATTAATAAAAGAGAAACATATTTGTCCATCAAAGAGCATTAGAATCAAATTCAATTTCAAGAGATGAATTAAAAATTATATATATTTGCTTATGGCTCAGAAATTATTGGTTTGATAAAAATATTTTCAACTAAAGATTTTTTTATCAATAATAGTACTACAACTTTACAAAGATAAGTTATTTTGTTATCTCACGTAGTTGTGGATAAATAATGAAAATTTGAAAACTTCCCATGTAAAGGCCCTCAAAATCATTTCCATGAGAAAATGAGATTGCTATCTTGTTTATAATGATAAACAGTATCTAGATACAGAGTTTAATCAAAACCGTTAGAAGGAATTTCGAAAAATTTCTTTTTTTCTCTTTTTTCCTTCCACTAAACTACCCTTAAATTTAGGGTTAACTACCCAATCCCAAAAGCTCCTAGGGGGACCTTATGCAAACCCCAAATACCAAGTTTTAGCCCAATCGGTAAAAAAGTTTCGGCTCTGGCCTGAAGTACAGACAGACAGACAACATTGCAAAAACAATTTTTTTTGGTGTGAGTATATGAAACGTCGACATTATTCCAAATTTAAAGTCCGATTTTTTTTTTTGACAATGACAATACTTTCTTTCCGAGGGGACGAGTTAACATGATATGATGTATGAATATATTTCGAGCGTTGACGTAAGAATAAGTTAAAGTAGACCTTGTAACTTTTTTATCCATCAAATAAGGTCCTTCCTATGAAAATTGGAGTGTATCAGTCCTGACGTCGAGCTTGTAACATAAAACCCTCCACGCCAGTAGGAAAGTGAGCCTAGGAGACTTCCCAATAAAAGTAAAGAAAAACGAGGAGACATATCGACCCGGTAGAAGGGGCCGTTTGTTCATCAAGGGGGACCGATATGACAGGGGATCAAGAGAGAGTATCAGCAGAGGCCCCCCCCCCCCTACACCAACCAATCAAAATACGCGGTCGTTTTGTTTTACTAAAATAACTATAACGTCATAGGGGATTGTGAGCTGTGACGCTTCGTTACTGTTTCAATAAACTTCCCGTGTTTACTACGAGCATAATGTGTGTAATTAATTATACTCGACATAAAGTACAAATTAATGTAACAATGAATTAAAATGGCATAGATGTGAATAGTCCAAGGCAGGGGTCCTCAAACTATGGTCCACAGAGTGGATTTATCCGGCCCGCATACAATAATACAAAAATAATGAATTTATTATTATTATTATTATTATTATTATTATTATTATTATTATTATTAGCACCACGTCTTACTATCCGTTCGGGTTATACGCACTTACGCCAATGTGAAATGGTAGGGTGACTGTGATATGAAATGGAGGACCTACAGTTAAACGTGGAATCCGAACCACGGTGGAGGCCTGGCATTCCACACATTCACAAGTTGTGATTAATACACGTCTTGTCAGAGGTGAAGGAAGGGTTTGGCAATCAAATAAATCTGTGCCGGTATCGAGGATTGAAACCCGGACCCTAAGCACAGAAGTCTGACACCTTACTCCTAGACCACCAGGTCACTCAGTAATGAATTAAATCGTTTCAATTATGAATACCTAAATGATGGTGCTTCTGTATGCAGTATCTATACAAAATACTTACACACATACCCTCATATTATGAGGCCGGGGGTAGTATTGGAAACGCGTAATAAAAAACAAACCGTAGTGTTCACTTCCTTAGCACTCGCTACCCGCGTTTCATAAAGTATAATTTCCTATTGGATGAGGGAAAGGATAGTTATGTTAGCTGCACAGCTTACATCTAGTCATATCTATTTATGGTTATAAGCTGTAGGTCTGTGTTTAGAACAAAGTATGTCTTATTTTTCGATCTTGCCCACCTAGAACTTTAACTATTTTGATGCGACCCTCCGATCAATAAGTCTGGGGACCCTTGGTCTAAGACAATGTGTTGTTTTTTTGTTTGTTTTTTAACTGGGCACCACCATAGTTATCTCTGGCTTCGTGAGACCATTTTGTTTGTTTTAGCTGCCGTTATTGAATGTTCATAATATTAGTGATAAAAAATTATGAGGTCTTAAGCATGTATTTTTTTATGCAAGGACTATTTCGGTCTAAAATATTTGGTAACCCCTGATCTAAGGTGTCACTCCCGAGATATACCAAGCTGGCGATGATCGAGAGATCGTAGTTCGAATCCTAGTCGTGTGTAATGAGGGTAGTTTTTATTAAATGGTTTTCCACTCAACCTCCACGCAAATGCGGATACAATTCCTCTAAATTCACCCAACCTCGTTCCTAACACACCACCACAACCAGTACACATGTATATAGATCAAAAGGGTGATAAAAAAAGTTTAGATGAAAATTGACTTTTATCTACCTCCCCCTTAAGACAAATAACGTTTAGTTCAGGATTGATATTTTTCTAAAACAACCTTACGATGAATAAGGTTTAACTAAAGCTAAAAATGAATTTTATACACACTATATATAATCTTACAATTGTTAGATCTTAGATAAAAATTGACTTTTTTTTTAACGGCATAAAAGTCTTGAACTAAGATTGACAAAAGCTCTAGTGCACTTAAAACTGTAGCGTAACCTTTTCTTATTGCTATTCGGACAAAAGCTCATTCTTGATGTTCAAAGCTCATTTAGTCTCGTTCTTTAAGAGAGCACGAGATTAAAATTGTCTACTTTATTTTTACACATAAGTTCAAGCAATAAAAGCTAAACTCGTGTATTTATTTTGTTGTCTGAATCCAAAACAAAAGAAGACTGTAATGAAAATTGCCGTTCCAAAGAATGAAAAGGGAGGGAGGGGAAGGTTACATTAAAACAAGGCTAACAAATATTTTATCCTGTATTGCATTGGATATAAAACTGCAATTAAATAAATACAACAAACAATCTTAGACAGAAGATGAATCAAAAATCAAGGTGAGATTGAAGGAAGAGCGAATTAAAAGTCCCTATTTTTACAGTTTCTATATAGCAGAATACTTTTATGAACAAATTAATCGCGCATTGCTTCAGTAAATAAGTTCAGTTAACGATGTTGCCTACTTGGAGATTAAAAGCTATTTCTCGAAGCGGGTTGCATCTTAACTGCCAAGTACCTAAGCACATTAAGAGCTATCACACTTAGACTACAATGTACAAAATAGAAATAAAGGGAATAAAAGTAGCAATAATTCAACCTGCTGTTTTTTTTTGTTTATTTGCTGATAACATTTTACCCTCTTCCTCTGACGAATATATACACTCACTATACCATTCACATTTAGACAACATTTTATTGCTTTATAAACTCACATTTTTCTTGTTTCCTATTCTAGATAGACATTTGCTTCCAAGGAAATTTTTAATCTACATCCTAGCAGGAAGATTCCTACTGGATATTTTAATAAATATATCAAATAGATTATTTTATAAATAATCTACAACTTTAGCTATTATAACAAATATTCAAGATAAAATATTAAGTGTGTAACACGGGAAGAATATTTTTTATAACTATTTAAGAACGTATAGTTTTTGTTTCAATGTTTTATCTTTAAAATTCGCCGAATAAAACGTAAATTCTAAAACATGGAAAATCCTATCTTGATTTGCCGTGATGTCACAATTAGAAAACAACCTTAAATTGTATACTTTTTGTATTCGCGACAGTTCTTTTATATTTGGTAGTGGCATCGTGGAATGTGAATAGTCCTTTTAACTTCTCACTAACCCGCCTCGGTGGCGCAGTTAGCTAACGCGCTAGTCGTGTTGAGCTCAACTGCTTAGGACGGGGAGATCGAGGTTCTAGTCTCAGTCGAGTAAACTGGTGGTGGTTTTTTCCGAAATGGTTTTCCACTCTCCCTCCACGCAAATGCGGGTTCACTTCCACTAAATTCAACTTTTCCAATTCCTAATCCATTAGCGTCATTAGTATTTAAGCGTATAATCTGAACGGGTGGTAAGACGCGGTGCTAGATAATAATAATAATAATAATAATAATAATAAACTTATCATTAAAAAAATAATTCAAATATCACCATACTAGTGACAAATGCAAAATATTTATTCATATTATTTATGTACAGAAATTAAACTAAACGTATCTACTGAGGAAATATTTGTTTTTATTTCTCGCGACCCTCGGGTAGAGAAAGTATTGTGATGGTCAACAAACATATAAGTCTGGATTTTGATGGATATCAACGTTTCATGACCCACGGAACTCGAAAAAGTGTTTTATTTTTTATTACGATGGCATCTGTCTGTTTATCTGTATGTCTGTGTGTGCGTGTGTGTGTGTGTGTCACTGGGACTACTAATCAGAGTAAAACTTGGGATTGAGAGTTTTTTCAAAAGGCTCACACGAGGAACTCAAAATTAAGTGTAGTTTACCGAAGGGCGAATCGAGAAAAGATCGATTTTCTCGAAATATAATGTAATGATTTTGATTCAAACTCATATCGAGGCACTGTTTAGCTTTACAATCAAAATGTCGCGTTTCCTTTTCCCAAGAAAATAACTCAGAGTAGGTCTAATTTACATAAGTGGAAATGTACAATTTTTACCATATCCGCACAACTCTAGGAGCTATGAAATAGCTTATTGCAAATATGTAGGACTTTTAAAAATAAAATAACTTTTATTCAAAGGAATATATTATAAAATTAATATTTTCTGAGTAATGGCAAACTTTTTTTTAATAGATTTTTGAAAATGGAGAGTTGTAAATACACAATACACATCTTTTGTTTCTGTAAAAGCGGCCATTATTCCATGTACACTCTTTGGTGAAATGCGGTGTTCTTTTTTCCCCCACGGCTGTTTCTGCGACGATGTGTATTATTTCGTTTCACGTATCTTAGGAGTTTTAAATAAATGTCTCCATTTTTATTAGGTAAGTAAGTGAGAAAATATGTGCGGTGCACCGTAGCATTTATTCATTTTAGTCATAAACGGTGTTTTGCTGATAAAACTACGAAAATACTGACTTATACACTGACCTATTCACTATATATATATCCTAAAAGTTTCAACCTCGCCATTAAATATCCTCCAAGCTCCAACCTCTCCAATACAGAGATATTTGTGCACTTCGACAACAGACCACTCACTAGATTCTGAGGCGAATGGGCTGGAGATTCACATCTCTTGGTACACACTGTTCCAAAGAAAACTTACGTGAAACCTTTAATAATATTATGAAAATTTAAAAATGATACCTGGACATGGGAATAGAACCCAAGACCTTTAGCTTAGTACGCCAATGCTCTAACCATTGAGCTATCCAGGAATCGTCCCCCTCTCAGGGTGATTCTTCACTCATATTTTAAGGCAGAGTCTATGATGGACGTGCGGAAATCTTCGGCTACAAATGTGTGATTTTATTAATATCACGAGTTATCAGATAGCGTAGCCAACTTCGACTCTGTAGTTGGCTTAATGCTGCCACTTGTACAGTTATTATAATTGTAAGGGATTGTATATTTAATAATAAATAGCCAAAGCTATTATATTTGTTTTAGTGAGGATTTACTCGCATCTATATATAACATATTCTGAAAATTGAAAAATGACACCTGGACACGGGAATCGAAGCCGGGACCTTTGGCTTAGTACGTCAATGCTCAATAAGCCAACTGCCGAGTCGAAGGCAGCTGCTTTATCTGGTAGCTCGTGATATTAATAAATCACATATTTGTATTAAAACACCTTTCCGGCTAAATGGGTAGGCTCTTTCCCGCTCGCTCATATAAATTCGGTGTGGGAGACAACGGGGAACTCTACCACACTTCCTGAACTCCTCTTGCACATGGTATTTCCACCAGATGGTGCAGGCAGTACTAATCAGCTGAATAGCTTGGTGCAATCCCAGCTCTGGATGGATATAATTCACATCAAACTAACCGTCAGGTAGTTGACTTAAGAAAAAGAAGGAGATAGCCAAATGCTAGTTTTGTTGACTGGTAAAAAACATAAAAAAAGGTCCTTCCTTACAGAATCTCACCCTAGAGCCTCACGGAGAAATAATGTTCACTGAATGAAAGCTAATGAAAATGCAACAGGTTGGGAAGAACGTTTACCAAACGTGCCGTGTTAACAAGTCCTGTGGACGTTTTACTACAGCCTAAAATGAAACTAAATTAAAATAGAAAGCCTTCATTTATATTTCCCCCGAGCACAGCTCCAGAAACTAAGTGGTTATTGTGATCGGTCACAAGTCTAGAGGGCATCTGGTTAGATTCTATGTACTAGAGAAGGATGTAGGCCTATTTGTATCAGGTTTACCTTAGTAAATATAAGCGTTAGTGTAACCTTAGACGTATTGTCCTTGGTTAAGTTAGTTTGTAATTCGTGTATTGTTATAATCTCTATTTTTTTTTAGTATCTCCAAATACCCTTAGGCCCATCAGTAGTCAAACGGTCTAAGGCAGGGGTGAGAAACCTGCTGCGACACCTTTTGAGGTGTTTGGTGAGGCCTTTTCCCATGTTGTCTATTGTGTATTTTCACTGTTTATAAATTACTAGCAGAAGTAGAACTACCCGGATTTTACCGGGTTAACCACGCAATACTTTTCTTTGCTTCAAACAGTCATACAAAAATCTCTTCATTTTACTTATTACGACCCAGTTTTTTTAGTGAATTTAAAAAATCGCATCAAAAATTTGAAATTACAGCTTTAAAGCGCATATGTTTGTGCGCCGGGGCCACTAATTTTGAAATTTCAGCCCTTTGCGTGCGGTAGATATCGCCCAAAGCTCATGACAAACAAACTTCATTTTATTAATTAATATAGATACATTCTCTATAAGTGTGTATTTTAATCAATTAAAATAAAAAAATCATTATTTTTAAAGTATAATGTATCAATATATCTATGATGGCTGCTCGATCATTATTTTAGCAAACTTTACAGTACATGAAATGTGCAGACTTACATGTGATGTAAGTTTTCTCCTTTACAAGCTAATTCGGGTGCACGTCTTCTAAACTACCTTACCTACTCATCCCTGAACCCCTGTACAAATCTGTTTCTCCTAATCGGTAGGCATACGGACTAAATATCGGGCGCATATAGTTTGTTTTGATAGTGCTCGATATTCGAGTGGATTGAGGGCGTTGTCTAATGTCTACTAAATGTTGTTTTTTGCCTTGCTTCCACACAAATGAGGGTACATTTCCTTTCAATTCTATCTACCTCATCCCTAAATCACCACCGGTTTTTAAAATTCGTACATCCCAGACGGGAAGTAAGACGTAGTTTGGTGGGGTGGGGTAGTATAGAAGGAAGTGAGTAGTACCTTTAATGTTAAATGTAATCATTAAATAATCAAATACCCTTTTAAAAAAAGATACACAATACGGCGTCACATTTATCTCGCCAGGTTCCTTTCCTGTATTTTAACCTCCAAGATTTCGAACGCAGTAAAATAACCCGCTGGTAAGTAAACTTTTCACGGTCCAGAAAGTATTGGTCTCTTTGACATCTTCGAGAAAAATACTTTCCCTTCTTTTTCTAACACTCGTTTCTTTCTTTTCTGTCAAAAAAAAAACCTTTCTTTATTCGTCGCGTCCTATAACCCGTTCGGGATATGTGTATTTAACATCGCCCATGATTCAAAGATGAGTATGGTAGGAATGATACGAAATGTACCTGCGTTTGATGGGAGGGAGAGTAGGTAGCCATCCAGAGGGAAATATTATTTAGGTAGGGGTCTACATCCGGTTGGTATTCGAACCGCGACCTTCCCAACAGCGGAAAGCAAGGTAGTTTCATAAATAAAAAGTGGTTTGTTATTCTAAAATAGATTACTACTAAAAAAATTCCTGACTTTCACCTTTTTGTTCTCACCATAAAAATTCACGAGGATACAGTTCCCTGGGTAAATATTTTATCTATTTATAATTTCAAGGAATAAAACAAAACGGACACGAATGTTTGGGAAACAAACAGATTTTTTTTTTACCATAGGAGGGATGAAAACATTTAAATAATGAAATAGCAATAGGAGATAAAAAAAATGGATCATGATTAATAGATGGGAGTGGAAGATAATAGGTGGGATAATGATGATTGAGTTGGATGGGATCCGATATAATGATACTGTCACTAAGTACTTAATTCCACAAAATGAATATGGGCATGCCATACATATATAGTTGTATTCGTATTATTCAAATATAAATTCAATTGATTAATTATTCTTCCTTGGTAATGCTTTGATAAATGATTGTTTTTAATCTAGGAATCACCTATTTATACTGACATTGGTTGTAGTATAGTTTTGCCGTGTAATTTGATTCAATCTTGCATGAATAATGAAAAAAACATTTTAAATTATATATATATAATTTAAAATGTGTTTTTTTCCTATATATATAGCCGCAATGTTAAATATTTTGTGCAGGGAAATGGATGTATACCAAAGTGAATGTGCTTATACTAGATTTAAACTGGTAGCAATCTTCTACCAGCGAACGGATAGTTTTGAATAAAACACTGACAAACCCCGTTTCAGTTTGGAATGTATTTTTTTATTTTTTATTTTTTAGCACAACGTATTACTACCCGTTTGGGTTATACGTGTATGTACTAATTACGATAATGTGTTAGGGATGAAGAGGGTTGAATCTTAAAGGAAGTGTATCCGAATTTGCGTGGAGAGAGAACGGATAAACGACCCTCAGTACACCCGACCGGTATTCGAGTCTCAATCTCCCCGTCGTCGGTAGTCTAGTATATTTTGAGAGTGACGTCTTAGACCATGCGGACACCGAAGTGGGTGGTAATAATATTTACTAGTTATAGTATATTCTGAAAATTGAAAGATGGCACCTGGACACGTAAATCGAACCCGGGACCTTTGGCTTAGTACGTCAATGCTCTGACCACTGAGCTATCCAGGAATCGTCCCGTGATTTTTATTAGTATGCTAAGCCTAACAGAAGTGTTTAGTCTTTTTTTTAATACAATCTAATAATATTAATATTATAGATTTGCACTGTAATATCTCATCTTATTACAAATGTTTTGTGATAACGATTTACCTAACACTGAACCTATCAGTGATGTGGCTTACCGGCCCCTCGTTGGAGTGGTCAGTGCACCTGGTTACGAACCTGGGAATTCCTGGTTCAATTCCCTGCCGGGACTTCGGGTATTTCTCTCTAAAAGTGAATCACCCCCAACGGTTACCTGGGGTTTAGTTAGTTGGGCTTAAGTTGGGTTTTAATGTTTCTGCTGGCTCCACACCCTCATCTCACCGGAATATGTAAGGATCCTCCACGTAAAGGATGTAAGATTAGTACATTCCAGTATCCTCTGCGCGATAGTACGTTAGTATTGGCTTGTATTTCGTCTACAGTAACCCCATGGCTTCTTTGGTGCTGACTGACAGCTCACAGCCAAAAGTGACAGCTGCTAAACACGTGTTTTTGCAGATCATCTGGTTCGGTGTAGGGATACATAATTTGGTATGGTAGCTTTTCAAAGCCGTCAGCTGTCAGTCAGCCCTAAAAAAGCCATGGGGCTACTGTACTTGCCTACGAATGATGTACCCCAGTCCCGCAAATATATATATAGTGATGAGACTATGTGGTAAACTGTTTCACTGGTTTCGATTCCAATGGGTTTTTTAAAAAATACTACAGAAAAAATGCAACGCGATGTGACGCGTTGTTCGAGCTGTATCACCTACCAAAGTTAGGTGATGGGGAGGCGTGACACGGGTTCTTAACATCTTGATTACAGGATAAGGTAAAGGCGCCTACTACGTTGCAGGGTAAGGTGAGTATCCGCAGTAGGTATGAAGATTTATGGAGCGCGACCCAAAACCCGTGGTACTTGGGTATGGGCTAGTCCTGCTTTACTAGCGCCCTGAAGGTTCATCGGTAGGCTACCCGCAGTGCTCATTACTCTTTCATTGCAACGATTCCCGCGATGGGAAAGAGGGTAGCTTTCTTTCTTGAAAGAGAAACCTTTTACTTTTTATTATTTTTTGTATTGATAGTTACTAAACTTTTGTGTCTATAGAGCAAGCATGTCACTATTTATATTATATTTATTTGAATAGAAGTAGTCTGAGTGTTAACACAAAGAAATATTTATTATATATATATATATAATTTGTTTTTAGCACCATGTCTGACTAACCATTCGGGTTATACGCTTATGTACTAATTACATTAATGGCATTTTCATTGAGGTAGAGTAGAAACACATTTTGGAAGGGAAAAAAACACCCTTGATTTCAGGGTGTCATGAAACTTCGACTAATCTAAATTTCAAGTTATATATTTTTTTTTTTTTACAATCACAATATTTCTTTATCATAGGGTCGAGAGATAAGGTAAAAATATTTTTTGTAAGTATTGTTTTTTATTCTTTAAGTTCACTTACATACATATTTTGCTAAATATTTATAATGGTTGTTTCTGGCTTAAATATACAGTACATTCTGCCCTAATGAACCATATTTTGCCGTACTTTCTGAACTATTCTTGGTGTATGCTGGGTGACGTCATAGATATTTAATTTAAAAAGTAAGTATTCATCCCGAGATCCTAATCTGTTAACCCACCCGACCACGTTGGTGGCCGCATGATCAAAGGCGTCGCTCTCACAGTAGACTAGACTTCTGATGAGGGGGGACATTGAGGTTCAAATCTCGGTTAGATGTAATAAGGTTTGTTTTAATTAAACTTTTTCCCCTCTTCCTCCACGTTAATGCGGGTACACTTCCTATAAATATAACTTTCCTCATCCCTAAATCCACTAGCGTAATTATTATACATTAGCTAGCGTATAACCCGAGGACGTGATAGTAAAAAAAAAACTCGTCCTCCAAAGCAGACCGCCAACTCAGGCATTCGGCCGGTTATTGACACCCGCCCGCCCACTCTGGGATAAAACACACGTAGTAGGGAAGTGCAATAGCTTTCCACGCCGAACTCTACAAGTGACTAAGAAAAAGCCTAGAAATTTTACATGAAAGATATTTCACAAAGGTCATTTACCCTGACACTAAGAAATATTACCCTGACATGTTGCACAATGGCGCAGCGTACAGAATATAGCCATACTGTAATCAGTCAAGGTAAGGCTGCTTCCTTTAAGAGTAAACGTAGTGTATATTTCTGCAAAAATCTCAGCTATTTTAAATTTCTAATTAATGAAATGAATATTTAGTTTTTGAAGGGGAAAAAAAACACATAAACACTTTACTATAAAAAAAATTGCTGAGACTTCGAGCTGGAAATTCTAGGCCAGCTAAGACGCGCCTTCATTCTGAGACAAGTTTTTGAATTATATATACAACAGCTGTTACATTTAGCATATAATCAAAACTTTTTTTTTTTCAAAAGGATGCTATTTTATTCTTCCTCGAAGAAAACAGTTTATTCTAGTGGGTTGTTTCTTTCTTTTTTTCTGTATACGAACTCGGTCCCGTTGAGAGTGGTTGTAAAGGCAGGTTGTCGGAGTTCAGTCCTCCCCTATGGTGTACCAACTCGGCCCGTGCTTTTGTGACGTTGCATTAAGGACGGATGTAAAGGTTTTCTCGAGGTGAACCAACGACAGCAAGGAGATGGATAATTTGACACGACACACATTTAGCTTAACTAGCCTATGGCACAAAACGAGCATAACCTAAACAAGCCTAACTTAATATAAGGTACATCGCTATCTCAAGTACGTGGTTAGTTTATGAGGTCAAATACGTACAATCTTTGGGGTCTAGATAATACTGTTAAAATATTGATGAGGCCTAATTCATGTTTACCCCTTTTCTATTATAGGGGAAAGATGATATATTATTTGATTAAAGTTATTATATTTTGTTACATAATTTAAAATAATGAGCCCCTTTACACCTTCATATTACCCCTTACAAACCCTCTCCATCCCTCCCCATTACTATAAGTGTATTACCACTCATTCGGGATATTCAAATAGAGACTGAAGACCTAAGAACGAGTATGATCTAATTTTAGAATAAATGTACCCGAATAATAACATGGATAGGGTGTAATGAGGGAGAATAGATATAACTATCTGAATATAGGTCTAGGGTGTAATGAGGTGGACTGGATAGAACTAGCTTAAGATAGGGATAGGGTGTGATGAGGTGGAATGGATAGAACTAGCTTACGATAGGGATAGGGTGTAATGAGGTGGAATGGATAGAAACTAGCTTAAGATAGGGGTAGGTGGCGTTCTTTTGTAATTGTGGCAATGAACTTTCAAGTTACTAATGCCATTGAGAGATAGAAAGAGAAAGAAACTCTGTTCAAAATGACTATTTGTTTCAGGAAGACTATAATTAAGTGTTTTTTTTTAATTTACTTTAATATCAAAAGTGCAACATATCGTGTAAATCAGCAATAAAATTAAACTTATTTCAACCTTGATTTATTTTAAACTGTAATACCTTTTCCGTCTATTTAGATATAGGCTCATTTTTGTAGTAAGAACAATATCCTATAGTTATTAAAACAATTTTAATATATTCATACATCAAGTTATGTTATCTGTAGCTGTTACTTTTGATAGATATGTATTATCAATACCTATAAAAGAACACACATAATATAGTAAAATGTTATCACTGGTGGTTGCAAAGAAATCTGTTTGAATTTT
Source organism: Timema douglasi (assembly GCA_901482245.1). NCBI lineage: Eukaryota > Metazoa > Arthropoda > Insecta > Phasmatodea > Timematidae > Timema > Timema douglasi. Next base: position 55,905 of record CABEEJ010003224.1, read on the forward strand.
TCAAACCATTCTTTCTATTAAAATCATGATATATTAATTATATTTTTTTTAAACAAACCACTTCTTAAATGACACAAGATTTCTGAACGTTTGTCACGCGCCTCCTGAAAGAGACCTTAATCTTTTGTTTCCTCGACATTTTCCAGAGTTTTAACCGTTTGGGAAACCACGTAAACATATTTCTTCGAGCGATAGACCTTAGAATGGGTGTTTCTGATTGTGTCTCTAACACTCTGACTTTGTGAGGTTGAATTAAAAAAACACACACAATAGAGTAGATTTCATTTCCCGAAAGATAAGACTTTACAAATAAAAAAAAAAGAAACAGTGAGCGTTGAAAGAAAACAAAAATTATTTACTCTGGTAAATTTAACTTCTCTCGTGTTTTGTTTCAAAAGAAAAAAAAAATATTACAAACCTATATTTTTCAGATATATTTTATGCAACAGTAAATTTAGTTAAATACAAATTTAAATATAATAATATCAAAAACATATTATAAATTGAATATATTGTGATTTATTATAATGTTTATATTTCTCTACTATCACAAATATTATAGTTATCAATGACAATTTGTGTATATGATTTACATATTATTTTATGAAAATTACCAACTAAGATAATGTTTTTATAAAACACGTTATTGATATGCTCTAGTACAGGGTTCGGTAACCTTCTCGAACCCAGATCGACTTACAATCTTATTAAAGGTCTCACAATATTTCATCGTTACTCCACTCTATTTTTGCTCATTTTTTGTATATAACTTATACGAGTATCTTGTATTTTGTAATAAGTAATTATTATTTTATCACCCCTTATGTAAATTTCAGACTATAAGTCTAATATTATATTCAAAACTATGGCTGTATCCGAATAGTCTACTCATGCGGCGTCTCCTTGGCTCGTGCCCTTGATAGCTGCATTGGAAATCACGGGACCAAGTGTGGATCTGTCCGAATACTCGCGAACGATACCTACGCAGTCTTCTCGAGGTCTTGGTAACCATGGATACGAAGGCTACCAGCCGTGAGCTGTTCTCGCGGTGTTTGTCCGGCAATTGTTTTAGTATTATCGTTTCGTCTGCTAGAGCACCAACTTTCGTTTCCCGGCATTTTAAACAAAGTTGTTGCCGTTCGAATAGTTTGATGCATTCTTCGCTATGAACAAACAGCACGAGAGGTGTAAAATAATCAAGACTGCAACAAGTCTAAAACTCCATGGTCCGACTAAGGAGCCTTGGACTATTCGGATACAGCCTGTATTATATTTTAATCTTGTTTTTGGTGATGGGTTTGCAAGGTATTTCAGCACTCTCCCGACCTTATCTTGCCCAGACAGTCTGGAGTCTTCTCAAGCAGTAAAATATTAAAAAGGACGTAGGAAAGGTGCAATACCGTTACTTGTGGTAAATTCTAGAATTTAAGAATTTATGCGAGATGCGTCGTCAACGGTATCTCGTAGACTTGTCACTGAGACTTTACAAGATTAACTTTGAAAAACTCACACCGGACACTTTGATATAATAATATTTAGTACCGCGTCTTACTACCCGTTCAGGTTATACGCTTTAAGAACTAATTACTCTAATGGATCAGGAATTGGGAAGGTTGAATTAGAGGAAGTGAACCCGCATTTGCGTGGAGTGAGAGTTGAAAACCATTTAGGAAAAACCCCTCCCAGTTCACCCGACCGAGATTCGAACCTCGATCTCCCCGTCCTCAGCAGTCGAACTCAACACGACAAGCGCGTTAGGCAACTACGCCATCGAGGCGGGTGACACTTTGATTTGACATTGATAAAGTTACCCACCGTCGTGGAGAAAATTTAGTATTGTAACACGGTCATTCCACATCTTTAATTCTGTCATGTGTGATATCAAATCGCATGATCCGTTTATTCATATTTATAATTGAAGGATTTATTAATGCGGGATCATTAACATTTTCAAAGAATATATTAATTACATGACAAATATATAAATGGCCCAACAAACCCCAAAATCGTTACGTCATAAATTTTAATACCAACGTATCGCCAAAACTTGTGGTACATTTCCGAATCGTGGTGTAACAATTTATCCTTTAAATTCAATCTTTCCTCAAAAATGTATACATAAACATTTCTAAGAAGAAAAAAAAATCATAAATTTAATGTAACTTGTGTATGAATGGTTATGTCTATATCCAATAAACTCTATTTATTAAAAATTATCAACACTTATAGCCAAAAAACTCAATGAGCAATGCACTTTTATACAAATAAAATAAAGCTTCGTCTCAATCCAATATGTCGGAACAATTTGAACCGTTCCTTCCTCTTTTTTTAGCAACCAAGCTGCTGTCCTTATTTTACAGGCCATAAAACACTCCATTAAAAACAACCATCATGACAATTTTCACCAGCAAACATGTCTGACCCCTCCCCACCTCGTTAAAACTACTAAACCTCTGATTTGCGGTCGGGTAGTCCCTCTCGCGCTTTGACATGTGAACCAACCAACGCTGCCGCCGCTATCGCTACAAACACAAGGGTCAATTAACGGTTCCGTTATCCGATATTCCGGGACAGTCTCAGCCCCCTGTTTACCCACATAATAACCCTGTACCATCCCCCCGCCCTTTATCCTCCCGGCGGTGATGAATGCGTTCATTACGATCCCGGTTGCAAGAACATGGCGACGTTATCCAAGTCTTAAACTATGTGGACACTTTTAGAAGATGAACGAAATGCAATTGGAACTAAGACTTGATTGTTATAAATAGGAAGTCCTTTTTAAACCACCTGTATTTATATAAAATCACTGTCATTGCATTAATATGTTTAATATATTAATTAGAAATTTATCAAAATCTTCCAAAAAATATATATATAATTTTTTAGCACCACATTTTACTATCTTTTCAGGTTATACGCATATGTACTAATCACGCTAGTGGTTTAGGGATGAGGAAGGTTGAGTTTAGATGAAGTGTACCCACATTTGTGTGGAGGGATAGTAGAAAACAATTTAAGAAAAACAACCCTCAGTACACTCGACCGGGATTCAAGCCCCGATCTCCCTGTAATCGTCGGTCTATTCTATTGCGAGAATGAGCTTCCAATAAAACTTCCATATGGATTATTGTGTAATTTCTCTTTACATCACTAAGCAAACGGATTGAGAATGTAAATACAATTTGTAATATTTTTACCCACGCCATTGTGGTAACGTAAGTTTTCACGAGTTTTCCTATGAAAATCAGACCAGTTTATCTAGTTGTATGGGACCATATCCAAATCGGATAGTATAAATTCCAGATAATCCTTAATTTTCTAAATTTTCATTTTTAGGGGTGTAGAAAAAATATTGTACACACACGATAGATCGTGAAAATAACACATTTATTTACAATAGGATATAGTGTGAGGGAAATAGACGTAGTTTTTTGTTACAAAAAAGAAATCGACAGGTCTAACATGCTAAAAAAATCGATAAATATATGATGAAAATTCGGCCGGTGGATTATCAACTTGCTTTTTTTTAAGGGATGTTACAGATAAACCAAAATTTCGAATAGGCGTGATTCGGATAAACAAACTTCTAGCGCATGTACCGCATTTATAATCCAGTCTAAGGGGTAGCCATTCTGCCATCAAATAATATTGACAGCCGCAAATATTTAACTTAATTTTAGCAAATAACGATGGGAGGCAAAATATAATTTTAAAAAACAACACAAACCAGTTTAATAGTTAACTATTAACTAAGTATATTTTAAATATCTATGAGTTTTAATTAATACTTATGTTTTGTAGACTTTTTGACTTATGTCAGTTTTAACAGCTTTACAATTTTTAAAACAATAGTGATCTTTTGTCGATCGTGCTTCAAGTGTCTACGAAATGCTCGAAAATATTATTTCTTTGGTTAGCTGAATTTATATGTCGAATGGCTTGGGGGAATAATATAGTATGGCACAAAATAATTCTGATATATTAGTATTTATGATTTTAAATAATCAACCATTATAAATTAAATTTAAATCATTTTTCTTTTTCTCTCATTAATTTGATAGCTAATTTGAACTTTTAAAAAATCTTTACAAATAAGCCTGTCTTATCTGTGTAATGAAGAAAAGAACACATTTAATTAATAACATGCGTATAACCCGAACGGGTAGTAAGACGCGGTGCTAAAAATAATAAATAATAACAATAACTCTTACGTTGGTTGTGAAATAACACTTTACTAGCCCAACCCCTTCGTAGACTTGCTTTATATTGTTTGATCCCTGATGACGAATTTTCTGTCTCGAGAGTATAGACTATCTCATCCGAGTAGCTTTTAAACCAGGGAACGTATGAAGGAAAGAGAAAGAGAAGCCCATAAGTTCAAGTTTGGGAAGAAGTAAATTACGGTATAAACAATCCAAGGCTATAGATTAGATAAACCAAAATAAATAGTACTATCCTGGCTCGGAGTATATATATATATATATAGGAGGTATTGATAATCTCGGAAAGGCTTTAAGATTGATAACGGTCCGTGGATCCATGTTGTTCAATGTTAGTTCAATATGTTTTAGAGAGTTTTTTTTATATATATATAGGATTAAAATTAAATAATTCTTTGGAGGAAGAGAATATAGTTACTATTTGAATGATACAATCCGTTTACCTTGAAAGGTAGCAGTCTTACCTTGACGGGTTACACTATGGCCCTATTTAATAAGCTATACCATGGTGTAAGGTAGGCTTGCTACCCTTCAGGGTAGACAGTGGTTCTTAAACTAAGCTATCCGGCAATCAGAGATATTTTAGATAAGGGTTTTTTCAAATTGGGCTCCGCTATAGTTATCTCAAGTTACGCGAGGCAATTTTATAATATTCTTTATTGATTTTTCGTTCGATAAAATAGCAACAGTAAATATTGCAAATTTTTTCGAATATGAATTAAGGATATCTAGCCGTGTCAACAAATTGTCTTTAAAAGCGAAAGAACAACTGATATAAATTTCAACAGTTTATTCAACCAAATTTCAAAAAGAGGAAATTACAAAAAAAAAATGTATCTGTAACGGGGAGTGGGGGGGCGGGTGCACAACCTGATGGTTCACGGGTCATTAATTCATAACCGTGTTCTTTTAAGGTTACTGCCTGGGTGTGCGTTACTGATTAAATAAGATTGAAAATGCACACGGAATATTCAACGATTTGATTGTTAAAAATAAAACAGCACATGCACTGAAGGAATTAAATCAATTATAACTAAACAAGTCCCTAAATTAAATAATAATCTTAAACTAAGTTTATAAATTAATAAGATAATAAAAATGATGTAAGTATTTAAAGCAGTCACAAAAATGCTCATTATTAACATAGTCCACAACAACAACAATTGTCTACGTCACCCGTGTAGTACACATAAGTCGTCACGTGTCCCCGCGCACGACACACTGCTGACTAAGGATGTGGTATCGAAAAAAATGTATCGGTACTGTAATCCTTAAAAGTATCGATTACAGTAAGTATCGGTATCAAAACGCATATAATTCTGCATCGTCTGCTTGGGGGACTTTTTGAGTTGACTACCAAAGATTATTTAGTTTAGTTTGTGATGACCGTGCTCATTGATAAAGGAAGGGGTGGTAAGACTGGTTGCCACTCGCCCCATCAGGTATCAGATTGTATGTATAAACAAAGATGAAAGAACCTCTACAAGTTATGACAAGCTAAAGAGATTGAGCGCTAGCTAGAGGTGCTTCTGGCTTATGCTGAAAATGAGTGAGAACTGAGATTCGACATACTAGACACGCTAGCCCACTCACTGGACACGCTGACTCATGCACTGGACATGTTAGCCCACACACTAGACACGCTAGCCCACTCACTGGACACGTTGACTCATGCACTGGACATGTTGGCCTAAACACTAGACACGCTAGCCCACTCACTGGACACGCTGAACCATTTGTTAATCACGCTGCCCACTCCCGGACACGCTAGCCCACACACTGGACACGTTAGCCCACACACTAGACACGCTGACCCATTTGTTAATCACGCTGCCCACTCCCGGACACGCTAGCCCGGGCGCACCAGCCCAATCCCTCGGCTAACCTCAACTCGGACTGAGGACCCTCTGTCTATCGCCAACCATGTATATATATAGGGTGATGGTCAGAGTATAGAAATCTACATTTCCATAATACACTACTGGGTTTGAAGAAAGTGAACCCAGACTCTTCTATAAGCGCAACTTATCTTCCAAGAAAGCTTCCCCCCTGTCCTAATATAAGCCCCTTGACAGTCAGGTTCACTCAGCTACCTATTAGACAAGGATGGAGCAAGAGAAGGGGTAAGACAATAAAAATTGTAGGTGTAGGGGTTAGCACAGTCGAGCACTGATATTATTGCAGATTGAAATATCCGTGAACTTACCTGAAATAAGGAATCAAAGTTAGAATTTTGTATGCGTTTTGCAACAATATGTATATTTATTATAAACATTTTTGTTGTATACTGCCACCAAGACTAAATTTAGAAATCGGCTAAATATTGACTATCTGCACGTACAGTTGACAACCATAGCTTCAAAAATTGGAGCACTTTGTGATCAAAAGCAAGGACACCTCATCTCACCGAGCCAGTAATAAATAAATATATCTTATTGACTTAAATTTTGCATTTCGCAAGTAGATGTGTAATGTATATTTTCTTTGATTATTTACTCAAACATTAAGATCTAAAAGACTTTTATAGATTTAACTTTCGTCATTGAATGTTAACAATACGAGTGTAAAGATTTTTTTTTATGAAAGCTCCAAAATTTATTTTCTCTTGTGCAAGGGCGGTCTCCTTCTGTCTAAAAAGTTTGAGAGCCCCTACTTTAAATCATGCAATGACCTCACCAGCTGCCTCCATCATGTCCTTTATTACGCAACCTCAGTCGTAAACTCAATTTTATTTATTCGTTTAGTTGAAACGCGGATTGAGAACTGTCCACAAAAACGGGAACGAACGGTCATCTTAACCAGGCGAACTATTTCAATGACTGCTTGTGATAATATGAAAGATCAGGCCCCTCTTACAAGTTCGATCTCTTTAACTAATTTTAGTACGGGTGTTTAGTTATTTAAAGGCTCATTTTGGTCTTATGACAAGCTGTTTGTTGTATTTAAAAATATAATATGTTATAGACAAGTGTTTTTCAAAGTGTGGTCCACAACAGCCTATCATGTGGTCCGCAGGATCCCAAGAAGTTTAATTATAGTAATGGAAGTTGATCACATATAGTAATAAAAAATTAAATGCAAAAGATTAAATATGAAATATCCATAACACAACATTTTTTGTTTTTTTGTCTCGGTAGACACAACTCACCAAATCTGAGCAGGTATGTATCATAAATTATAAGGTTTGTAATGTTAAAAAAAAATCAAAACACTTTAACATACTATCTCAATGTAATAAATAAATGATATATTTTGTCAACATTTAATTGAAAAATAATTTGTGTCTTGTATTTATCGTTGCAAAATTGAATTTCCTAAGAATAATGTTATTCCAGCATGGCTTTCAAACAACACCCCCGGCTGTCCTCCAGTGCACAGAGCTTCCATTTGGTGGGCCTCCATCACCAAAACTTTGAGAATCACTGGTCTAGGCAAAGACTTTTGAAGTATAATTTCGACTTTTCCCAACTACGCACCAAATAAGTCATCAAGGGATTAATTTTCAAATAAAAAAAACACACTTAAACTTCAGATCCAGGGTTCAAATTACTTACCGACATATATGTTCAATGAATCAAGAATATGGCAGCCAAGTGAGATGTATTACCGTTAATGAGGCCACACTTCCTCTAAATTCTACCTTTCACACTATCCCATTAGTGTAAATATGCGGATAGCCCGGGTGGTTAGTAAGACATAATATACGGTATTAGAAAATACAATTTTCATAGGAATAACTTTATCATCTAAGTAGAACAGATACTAAATTAACTCTCACGTATTCATACATCAAGTCATTTGATCTGCAGCTGTCACTTTTCAAAGATTTTTCAGTACCAATAAAATAATACTAATAATATATTAAGGTGTTAAAAATATTGGCCGCGAAAAAAAAGCGTACATTTCCTAAAAGGCCCTTCCTGTAAAAATTAGACCGTACGTCTTCGACCAAAAGACCCCAACAAAGTTTTCCGTGCCGTACATAAAAGCCAAACTGCTGGGGAACTAATTATCACTGAGTGTTGCCACCATGATACGATATATTATCTGAGTAAGTACCGGGAATGGTGGTAGACTTGGTTAGAGATATATCTCCGGTCGTTTGTTTGCTCAGAGATTTGTAAAGTTTACATACGTAGCCATTGTTCGTATTATTCACACAAATTAATGTTCACAACCTCGCTTCTTGTGGAACCGTATAGAACACCATTTTGAGTGGGTTGATCTTCTCTGAGAGGAAAATTAATTTCCCACATATCCGCACTAGTGGTCAGACTTCGGTATCGTCTTGACTGACTTGTCGGTGACGGGGAGGTTGAGGCTTTGAATCTCAGTAAGAGGTATTGAGGGGATTTTTACTAAATTATTAACATAAAAAGGAGAGTATACTCCCTATAATTCCCACCGATATTGTTCCTAACGTTTTGATTTATTTCTATAAACCATTCTAATCAATTAGATGCATTAAGGGAGAACAATGAAAAGCGTTTTAGATGTTTAGAAATCTTGAATTATTTATGGGGTGATTTAATATTTTAAAATAATATTTTCACAAGAATGTTGGCAAAAGTTCTGACCCGTTAGAAAGTTTAAATTTTACACACAAATTATTATTTTTTAAAAAAAAACTTTTAATAGCTTACATAAAACCCTGTAAAAATGCCCACATGATCTTAACATTTTCTGTTGTTACCTTATCTAACCATGTACCTTATTAGATAGAGGACGGCTAAATCTAGGGTTCCTAACCTTTTGCTTTAATTTAAGAAGTATACATTTTCGTGTGGATCTTCGCGGATTGTTTAACTCAACAGAAAAATATGTGGTGATCTTAACAGGTAGTTAGACGAGGTAGTAACAATCTGAACAGGTAGTTAGACGAGGTGATAACAATCTAAACAGGTAGTTAGACGAGGTGATAACAATCTAAACAGGTAGTTAAACGAGGTGATAACAATCTAAACAGGTAGTTAAACGAGGTGATAACAATCTAAACAGGTAGTTAGATGAGGTGGTAACAATCTAAACAGGTAGTTAATGAGGTGATAACAATCTAAACAAGTAGTTAAACGAGGTGATAATCTAAATAGGTAGATAGGCGAGGTGGTAACAATCTAAACAGGTAGTTAGATGAGGTGGTAACAATCTGAACAGGTAGTTAAACGAGGTGATAATCTAAACAGGTAGTTAGATGAGGTGGTAACAATCTGAACAGGTAGTTAAACGAGGTGATAACAATCTAAACAGGTAGTTAGATGAGGTGATAACAATCTAAAAAGGTAGTTAGATGAGGTGGTAACAATCTGAACAGGTAGTTAAACGAGATGATAACAATCTAAATAGGTAGATAGGCGAGGTGATAACAATCTAAAGAGGTAGTTAGATGAGGTGGTAACAATCTGAACAGGTAATTAAACGAGATGATAACAATCTAAATAGGTATATAGGCGAGGAGATAACAATCTAAAGAGGTAGTTAGATGAGGTGGTAACAATCTGAACAGGTAGTTAAACGAGGTGATAGCAATCTAAACAGGTAGTTAGATGAGGTGATAATCTTAACAGGTAGTTAAATGAGGTGATAACAATCTAAACAGGTAGTTAGGCGAGGTTATAACAATCTAAATAGGTAGTTAGATGAGGTGGTAACAATCTAAATAGGTAGTTAGATGAGGTGGTAACAATCTAAATAGGTAGTTAGATGAGGTGGTAACAATCTAAACAGGTAGTTAGGCGAGGTGATAACAATCTAAATAGGTAGTTAGATGAGGTGGTAACAAACTAAACAGGTAGTTAAATGATGTGATAATCTAAACAGGTAGTCAAATGAGGTGATAACAATCTAAACAGGTAGTTAAACGAAGTGATAATCTAAATAGGCATTTAGACGAGGTGGTAATCTAAATGGGTATTTAGACGAGGTGATAACAATCTAAATAGGTAGTTAGATGAAGTGATAACAATCTAAATAGGTAGTTAGACGAAGTGATAACAATCTAAACAGGTAGATAGGCGAGGTGATAACAATCTAAACAGGTAGTTAGATGAGGTGGTAACAATCTGAACAAGTAGTTAAACGAGGTGATAACAATCTAAACAGGTAGTTGGATGAGGTGATAATCTAAACAGGTAGTTAAACGAGGTGATAATCTAAACAGGTAGTTAAACGAGGTGATAATCTAAACAGGTAGTTAGATGAGGTGGTAACAATCTAAACAGGTAGTTAGATGAGGTGGTAACAATCTAAACAGGTAGTTAGATGAGGTGATAACAATCTAAACAGGTAGTTAGGCGAGGTGATAACAATCTAAACAGGTAGTTAGATGAGGTGGTAACAATCTAAACAGGTAGTTAAATGAGGTGATAACAATCTAAACAGGTAGTTAGGCGAGGTGATAATCTAAATAGGTAGTTAGATGAGGTGGTAACAATCTAAACAGGTAGTTAAATGAGGTGATAACAATCTAAACAGGTATTTAAACGAGGTGATAATATAAATAGGCATTTAGACGAGGTGGTAATCTAAATGGGTATTTAGACGAGGTGATAACAATCTAAATAGGTAGTTAGACGAAGTGATAACAATCTAAATAGGTAGATAGGCGAGGTGATAACAATCTAAACAGATTGTTAGATGAGGTGGTAACAATCTGAACAAGTAGTTAAACGAGGTGATAACAATCTAAACAGGTAGTTGGATGAGGTGATAACAATCTAAACAGGTATTTAAATGAGGTGATAATCTAAACAGGTATTTAGATGAGGTGGTAAAAATCTGAACAGGTAGTTAAACGAGGTGATACCAATCTAAACAGGTAGTTAAACGAGGTGATAATCTTAAACAGGTAATTAAACGAGGTGATAATCTAAACAGGTAGTTAGATGAGGTGGTAACAATCTGAACAGGTAGTTAAACGAGGTGATAACAATCTAAGCAGGTAGTTAGATGAGGTGATAATCTAAACAGGTAGTTAAACGAGGTGATAATCTAAACAGGTAGTTAGACGAGGTAATAATCTAAACAGGTAGTTAAACGAGGTGATAACAATCTAAACAGGTAGTTAAACGAGGTGATAACAATCTAAACAGGTAGTTAAACGAGGTGATAACAATCTAAACAGGTAGTTAAAAGAGGTGATAACAATCTAAACAGGTAGTTAGATGAGGTGATAACAATATGAACAGGTAGTTAGATGAGGTGATAACAATATGAACAGGTAGTTAAACGAGGTGATAACAATCTAAACAGGTAGTTAGACGAGGTGATAACAATTTGAACAGGTAGTTAAACGAGGTAATAACAATTTGAACAGGTAGTTGGACGAGGTTATAACAATCTGAACAGGTAGTTAGAAGAGGTGATAAGAATTTGAGCAGGTAGTTAGACGAGGTAATAACAACCTGAAAAGGTAGTTAGACGAGGCGATAACAATCTGAACAACTAGTAAGATGCAATAGTGATGATGATAATGATAATAAAGTAGCTGCCTTTTTTTTAATGAATTTGTTTGAGGGTTGTTGTACCATCAGTACGGACATGAATAATGCAGAGTGTGTATGCGTGTGATATGTATACATCAACAGACTTCCTCTACTTATATAAGAGTGTTTGGAACTCTCATCAAACTGCCAAAGTACTTGAAACTTTATCCTCACACATGATATCAAAATACCCTTTACGCCTTTTTTTAGCTTTTGTTTTTTATTTATAGATATGTGATATATTTTATAGTTTACTACACCTCACTTTAAACTTCTATACTTCACCTAGTTGTCCTATACATAGCTATAGTTTAAAGTTTTTGTAAGTACATTAGCTCTGGTCGAATTCAAAAAGATCATATTTAATTATTATTACTTTAAAAGTTGTATTCTAGCTTTATTAGTTTTTATATATATTAATAAGAAATTTTTACACTTAAAAAATGAGAATACGTTTATGTGCTTACAAATTAAATTTACTTGAGTTTTGGTCACGTACTTTCAGGCTCCATATTGCATATTTCCCGGAACGTTTAATAGTTTTATATTGATGGCAATAAAAATGACTTTTCCGCATAACTTTATTTTTTATCACCGTGTCTTACTACCTGTTCAGGTTACAGGCATATATGATAATCACTTTAGTGGGGTAGGGATTCGGAAGGAAGCATTTTAGAGATAATCTACCCACATTTGCGTGGAAGGAGAGTGGGGAACCATTAAGGAAAAAACCCTTAATAGACCCAACTGGGATTCGAACCCCCATATTACCGTCTTCGGCAGGCTAATTTATCACGAGAGGGACCATTCGGCCACTGAAGCAAGTTTTTCCGCATATCAAAAATGTAATTCAGTATCTATAGATATAAACAAGATAATATGTTTTGATGTTCGTCTTAGGTTCAGGTTAACTTTAGGATCGTTCGGGTTCTTTGGATAGAATATATAGCATGAGTCAAAAATTCGTGTGTTAGTGAGTGAACGAATAGATTCCATTAACTTTCTAGATACATATATGTGTGTGTTAAAGCACTGTTTTAACTAGAATTTTGATATTTTAATTAGTGAGTTTAGCAAACGGATACTAATGCCTTAATTTAAGTGGTTGGGATAAACGTACTTGCGCATTCGGGAAGAAAAGGGCTAGGAACACTTTAGTTATAATTTGGTTTGAGCACTAATTAATAATACGGATTTTGTTATAAAGGCCTTAAATAATAGTGTTTTACAAGTTTATGGATAGCTCCTGTTTAACGTATAGCGAGCAATACTGGTACGTGGTATAGTGGTAAGAACCTCTGGATGCTGGCTTACATAGAGGTCCTGGATTTAATTCTAGGCTGGTATCGGAGGATTATTCTCTAAGGGGGTTTAAATCCCAAGGTCAACAGGGTTGGGTTAATTAGGCTTAAGTTAGGTTGAGAGCTTCATTGGCTTCACACCATCATCTCATCTCGTCGTGGAATGGAAAGATCCTCTAAGTAAAAGATGTACGATTAGTACATTCGGGCATCCCCTGGGAAACGGTACGTCAGTACCGGTTAGTCTTTCCACAAACTGAACTACAAATTGATATGATTCATCCACGTCATTATTATTATTATTATTACGTATAGTGATGTTTTTATCCTATAGTTTTTACATACATTTCTGCTTGTTGATGTGTGACAGCCCCTGTTTATTGGAATCTGTTTACAGGAATCTGTTAAGTTAATAGATATTTTGGTAGAGCCACGAGTGGCTTCCGACATAAATTTAAGACAAACAGCCCTGGCTTCCATCCTCGGTCGTTAATATATTTACAGTCAAAGGGTATAACCCAATTTAAACCATTATAATTTTTCGGTTATAACTGGAATTGGAACCCGGTCCCTTAACTCAACAGTCAGACCCGCTGCCAACTTAACTAAGATGTCGGACAACGTATAACCATGACAGACAAATAAGTTTTAAAAAAAGTGTGTTTATTCATCTTATTGGCGAAGATGAATGACACCATTTTAATATTTGCTATAAATTATTCTTGGTTGAATATGGCTAGTATGAATTATAAAAGTTAAATTTAAAATTTATACAGTAGTGTTAGTGGTTTGTTAGTATTATATAAAATATACATATATTTTATTTATTTAATACTAACTATATACATATATTGTTAGTATTAGAAAAATAAAAAATATGTGTATATATCTTTAATATTAAATAAACAAATAAAATATTATATATATAATATTAAATAAACAAATAAAATATTATATATATAATATTAAATAAACAAATAAAATATTATATATATATAGTATTAAATAAATAAAATATGTGCCTATTCTCTGGATATTAGAGCATTTAGTATATAGCCAAGATGCACACTGGAAGAAAATGCTGTTTTCACAATGAGGTTAATAGGTTGAAAGTTAAAATTAAAATTGGTCCATCTGTGCTTGGTATCCCTGTTTTAAAGAGCACAGAAAAACTCGGAATGACGTTAAAAAAATATTATATCCACAAATTTCAGTGGAAACCTAACAAACGCAAGAGAGGATAGTGTTGTGGTTGAATCTAAGTGTGATCTTAAGGTTTAGTCTTTCGTCTTTTAGTGAAGATTCATGAATAATAGAAAGAGATAAAAAAATAAGTCTGGTGAGAGGAGGGAAAAGGAGGGATGATGGGGCGAATGGCTAGGGGCGGTGATCCATCAGCTCGCGGCCAACGTTTAAAAAAAAAAAAAAG
>CABEEJ010003224.1:70371-87279 GCA_901482245.1 Timema douglasi
AAAAAAAAAAAAAGTTAGGGAGTGAAATTGTGGATAAGTAAAAGGAAGTGGTTAGGAGAAAATATAGGAGAGCAAATTCAAAATTCAATCATCCTTGTCGATTGAAATCATGAACTCCTTTCTCTCGTTTTCTCTCTTAAGTGAATCCTCTCTTTCTCTAGTTTACTCTTTTGCTCTCCTTTCTTCCCCTTCCACCCTAACGTACAAACCACCCATGAAAATCGCAAACTCGGAACAGAAAATTAAATCAGTTTGTTGGAGCGCGGATGACGTCACAATTTACTGGTAACGGGTTCATAAAAAGTATAAACATGAAAAATATCTGCCGGCATCCGTAGTAATACAACCTATAGATTATATATAATAAGTTAACTTAAGTAAATCTGGCATATTTCAGAAATAGAAAGCCATATAAAATAAAACAATGCATTTTAATAATGGAATTTCATAGAAATTAGATTAAATCGGATAAGAGGTGGTAGGAGGGGGAAGGAGCTATTATCCTTTGGGAAAAAAATTATTTATCCCCGCAATAAATATATTTTATAATATAAATATAACAAAACTGTAATTTGGGTAAGTTTCCTTTTTGGGAATTTTTCCAGAGTCAAATAAAAAAGTTAAATATAAATGCTACAAAGAACTGAAACAATAAAGAGGCTTTATGTATAAAAATAAGTCTGATAGCGAGAAAGAATGAAACCTTGCAGTAGTAAGAAAAACACATACATAAAACTGCTTCCGAATAAAATAAACCAAGAATAGTAATGCTCTTTATATTTTTCAAATATTTACTAATAAACATTTTATTAGGAACTGGAAATGTCATCAAGGAATCTTACAAATTTAATTTCACTTGTATCTTTCATAAGTAATGGGAACTATCGTCATAAGACTAAGTGTAAATCTTAAAAAAAAAAATTAAATAAGATTTATAAATTAGTTGTATCTGCATTATATTAGTAGCCAAAATTAATATATAGACTATTTAAATACAGAGATTAGATGTAGCTTAGTAAAAATAAATTGTTTTATTAACTAGTGTATTCTAAACAACGGAAATTAATAGCGATTATATA
This sequence comes from Timema douglasi, assembly GCA_901482245.1. Lineage (NCBI taxonomy): Eukaryota > Metazoa > Arthropoda > Insecta > Phasmatodea > Timematidae > Timema > Timema douglasi. The sequence continues at coordinate 71,451 of CABEEJ010003224.1, forward strand.
TGAAAACCTAAGAAAACAAACGGTACGGAACTCCGCACGGACTCTCTCACTTTATTGTTTAGAAAGGGAGATATTTACTCAAAACCCGTAATATATGTGAAACGAAATAATATACACTAGCAAACACCGAAGCTTAAATTGCACTATACTTATGTAACACTTTTTTTAGACACGGTTTTAAATTTTATAATTCTGATTTTAAAGAATTAATGTCCTCATTTGTATGTTTGGACCGATAAAAAAAGACCAATAATGGGTCCACAAAAGTCAACACTTTGTATTAAAATTACAACTTCAGGTTAAAATTTTCGACATGTTATTAGGTGTTGCAAATCTTCATGCCATCGCATTGTTATTAAATTCCTCATTTATAAATTTTGACCAATAAAAAATGTAAATATTGACTATTGAGTCTAAAATGGATATATATATTTGTTGTACAAACATTTTTCCTAAGGGGTTTAAGGAAAAACCACATAAAATTTTAGAGTCTTACTTATATTTAATTACTCTATGGCATTGGAGAATTATTGCATTAAAATTTAAGTAGTATCTCTTTACAACTAAAGCTCACAAAATTGTATTAATATATTTGCCAATATCTCAGAAAATGTTTAAATTATAAAAATATATTTCATATAAAAGATTTTTTTTTTTTAATTATCCTGCAATTTTGCAATGATAATTTATTTACTATCTTAAATAGTCGCGGAAATACGAAAGTTTCTGCTTCTGTAAAGTATCCTAAAATTAATTTTTATGGTAAAATGAAAATTGCCACTTTATTTATAATCTTAATCAACACCTAGATACGAATTTTAATCAAAATCGTTAGTGTCAATTTTAAGAAAATCTATTTTTTTTCTATTTGCTCTTTCTTAAACTACTCTTAATTTTAAGTTTAAACAGACACACATATAGAAGTCATTGCAAAGACCGCTTTTTAGTGTTTGGGGGTCTTGAGACGTCGACATCCATCAACATTTCAGGTTAGATTTTCTTTTGCGGTCGCAATACGTTACCTTTTGTGTTATAAAAGTTTATATATATATATATATATATATATATATATAACCTTTTGTGTAAAAAAAGTTTATATATATATATAACCTTTTGTGTTAGAAAAGTTTATATATATATATATATTTAAGTATATATTGGAAGTTATTGGTTTTATAAAAATATGCTTCTTATAAAATATTTGTATTATAAAGAGATCTACATATTTGTAACGATAAGAAATTTCATATCTCAAAAAGTTTAGGAGATATTATTTTTAAAAAAGATAATTTACGCGTCAGACCGGAGCCCTTAAAGTCATTTTGCCGAAATATTGAGAGAATCCATTTTGTTTGAAATATTTATAGATATTTAGAAATGAAATTATTCAAAACCGTTAGAGCCCATTTTGGGAAAATTGACTTTTTTTCTTTTTGCCCTTCAGTAAACTACCCTTAATTTTAGGGTTATATATCCAATTCCAAAAATCCCTGAGGGCAACCCTATGAAAACCCTAGATATCAAGTTTTAGCCTGATCTGTAAAATAGTTTAGGCTCTAGTTGGAGGTACAGACAGACAGACAAACCGAAATTCAAAAACAACTTGTTTGTATTCGCAGGGTCATGAAACGTCAAGATTCATCAAAATCTTGAGTTAGATTTTTTTTTTCTTACGATCACAATGCTTTCTCTACTTGTAAGATAGCGAGAAAGTAAATATTGTTATTATTATTAGCACCGCGTCTTACTACCCGTTCGGGTTATACGCACTTACGCTAATGTGTAATGGTAGGGTGATTGTGAAGATGAAATGAAGGACCTACAATTTAACGTGGAATCCGAACCACGGTGGAGGCCTGTAATTCCCCACATTCACAAGATGTATTGTCAGAGGTGAAGGAGGGGTTTGGTAATCAAATAAATCTGTGCCAGGACCGAGGATTGAACCCCAGCCGCCAGCACAGAAGTCTGACACCTTACCCCTAGACCACCAGGTCACCAAGTAAATATTACGTGAACTCAATAATTGGAGTATTTATATTTTAACACCACAATTCCTTTCCTCAGTTGTATTTAATGTCACCAAGGCAACCGAGACGAACTAGGAAATTACCTCAGTTTACGGGAGTTTTACGACTACCCTCTTTACACAACCAGTTGTTTTTTTATACAGCCGTGCTGTACAAGGTTATCTAAACCCCTCCGCTTAGCACTAAGCGTGGAATAATAATCTGTAGTAAAACCAAACTTAAAGTAGTTCCCGTGTAGTAAAGGAAAACCACTTGGGATATAAAGACGAGTATAGAAAGATTCTGTTGGGAAGAACATTTAAGCAAACATATTTTTCAGGCGGTAAAAATTATTAATATTTTATTAATAGTTATTTTTAATTTTTTAACAATATCTTAGTACCCATTCGTACTATACGCATATCTATTAGTTACGTTAATGTGTGGTGGATTATTAAGGTTGAATTTAGAGAAAGTTTACCCGCATTTGCGTAGAGGGAGGGTGGGAAACCACCCTCAGTACAGCAAAACAGGGTCTAGCCCCAATATCTTCACTATCGGCAGTCTAGTCAATTGCGAGAGTATGCGACCACCAAAGTGGGCTATCATTATTATTTTATAATATGTATTAATATATCAAAAAATGACATCTGCAGATAACATGACTTGACGTATAGATATTTAAAAAATTGTTTGAAAACTTTTTGTTATGGGCATAAAAGTGTTTCTTCAGGCTGTACATCATGAATGACCCGTACCTATAAGTCCGGAAACGTTTTTAAGTATAGTCTATTCACGGTAGGAATTGTTTTCTGAAAGGCCCTTTTCCCTACCAGAAATCTATTATATAGTAGGATATTGGTAGGATAAAATACCTTTCAAAGAGTAATTCCTACCATGAATGGAGTATACCCTTGTACGTCTATCAGTTACGGGTGTGGTCAGACACATGATTCCGCGCGGCTGGCGCATCTTTTGACGAATCAACGTACAATGCGGCCCGGTTCTTCTTTATATTATACACGTTGAGTAAATACACAATTAGGGATTCAACATTTTACTTTCTATTCACTGGAGATCAATTCACTATCGTAGTTAAATTCGCGCAGCAAGTAGTATGTGGAATATTTAACACTACAAGTGAACAATAAATTGTTTTATCTAATAAAAAAGAACACACATCCAAGATTTCACTTTTACGGATACGTGTTTGATATCAATTCTGAAAGTGACTTTAACACAAAAGTTAAGGCCTAGCTCTCATAAATTTGGGGAAACAGATGATGAGGAAAATTGATTAGCAGCCAATGATTCTAACTTTTAATTAAAATGTTAATGTTGATTTCATGCAAATCCTACCAAATTATGTGATGGTGTTAATGTAGTTAGAGCCTGAAATAGCAGACACAAAATTTGGCATTGCTTTTCTTTCATCTGGAAGTAATTTCTCTAGGTGTCAACAAGAATTTAAATATTTTAAATATAGGGGTACTAAAATATCCACAGATTATTTTTTCTATTGATGAAGTTAAACATATTTTTTAAGAATCTAAGAAGGATAAAAAAAAAAGTTGACACATTTAATGATTAATTTGTATATAATTTGGAATGAACCACTGTCAAATTTCTTTAGTTAGTTAATATGAAAACTTTATTGACAAAAAAATAAATTATACTTTCATCGAGTTTAGCTAATAAAGTCAACATATATAAATGTAACAATCATTTCAAAAGTTATTTGCCTAGATTTACTTCCAGTATCTTCAACTTATTTGGTCGCCAATTTATTAATTAATATTAATATTTAGCACCGCATCTTACTACCCGTGCGGGTTATACGCTTGAAGTACTAATTACTCTAATGGATTAGGAATTGGAAAGGTTGAATTAGAAGAAGTGAACCCGCATTTGCGTGGAGAGAGTGGAAAACCATTTTGGAACGCTGCCCTCCCCCCCTTCCAGTTCACCAGACCGAGATTCGAACCTCGATCTCCCCATCCTCAGCGGCCGAGCTCAACACGACAAGCGCGTTAGCCAACTACGCCACCGAGGCGGGTGCCAATTTATTAATCCAAGCTCTCGAAATTTTAATTTTTATCTAACAAATATTTTCAAACTTTTGGTTGTGACATTGACAATTCCTAGATGTTGGGTACTAGTTAATCTATTCGAATGATAAGATCTAATTCTGTAAAAAAAAAAAGTTCAAGAATAGCTAAAACTCACTCGTGGCCAGAATGTTTAAAGGCAAGGATGGTGAAACTTTTCTAACTTAAGGAATAGTTTAATTTTCGAACTATTCCAGTGTGCCACCTCTTATTGACTTTTTTTAAATGGGTATTTAAAAATCAAAACTTCTTGAATACTGTGAAATGTTTTAAATAATGTTCATAGTTATTTGGTAAGGAGTAATAAATGATAAGATTTATCTTCTTGCTTATTAATTTTATTCCCTTCTCCTTAATTTATATACGCCTAAGCTTTAAGTCGTCTATGACGACATCTTCAAAAAAAATGTATTCGTAATAAAGATTACTTATTTAAATCCATATTATCAGAAAGTTTGTGATTTTCGAGGTGTTATAACAAACTTTCCGATAGAATGGATCGAAATAAATCGTCTTTATTACAAATAAACTTAAAGATGGTTTAACATCACCCTAAAATGTCGTCATCATAGAAGAATAAAGCTTATATAAAATAAGGAGAAAGGATTAAAATTAATAACCAAGAAGATATAACCTTATCATTATGAAATGTAATGAACAACTCAAATTAAATTGTAAATATTTAAATAATGACTACATTTTAAATAAGTAAAATTTATTATTTTGTCACGGTATAGCGTGTAATAATTGTCTTAAAGTAAAAACCGTGAAAGTAACACCACCTTCAGGGTGGGGGAGGGTAGGAGGGAATATTATAAATATATATAAGTGTTGAAATAAAAAATTACATCATCTTTACCATTATGGTTTGAAACGTTTTGTATGTTACTAGCCAAGATAATTATGTTCGGTTCATAACTTGTCTTCAACATCATACAAGAGGATTACTAATCGTTGACTGACTTTCAAGTCAGCGTAGATTTGCCATCCCTGGTCCAAGGCGTCACTCTCGTGTCAGACTGGATTTCTGCTGACGGGGAGATCGGGGGGTTCGAATCTTGGTTGGGTCTAGTGAGGGTGGTTTTCCTATAATGGTTTCAAACACTCCTTCCACGCAAATGAGGGTAGACTACCTCCAAAATGCTTGGTTCCTTACCCCCATTAAAATAAATATAATATATGCGAATAGACTGAACAGATAGTAAAACGCGGCGATGAAAATAAATAAATAAACAGGTTATAATATTTAAACAGAAAAATGTTTCTAGGTGGTGTCACGTGACCACTCCATCTCAGAATCTTGCAACGGAATCAGTTAGCAAACATTTCAGACATACTTTTACTAAAAAGATTACTTGGGGAAAATGAATGTTGTCTTCTTGATGTGAAGTTAATGAAAAAATCCACATTTACTGTAAGTTTGTTGAAAGTAGGAATGAACTTTTTTTATATAGAAAGTATTACAACTACTTTATTTTTTTACCTTACACAATAATCCTTTGTATTAAAATTAAAATAGGTTTCCCTCTTCCCTCCCTCCAAATCTTTCCAAATAGAAAACAAAAAACAAACAAGGTATCAAATGGTTTAATTAACGTGAAATTGCATTTTATTTTTATGTTTCATTTCTTGACTTGAACTTGGGGAAAAGATTATATTTTTAAGAAAAAAATTAAATTGCTTATTTTGGCTTTGTTGTTTTTTCCCCCTTGGACTTCGAAACAGATTATTATTTATCTTCTTGTGAATGTGAGGAATGCCAGGCCTCCACCGTGGTTCGGATCCCACGTTAAACTGTAGGTCCTCCATTTCGTCTCACAATCACCCTACCATTACACATTAGTGTAAGTGCGTATAACCCGAACGGGTAGTAAAACGTGGTGCTGATAATAATACATTATTTATCTTGCAAAAAATATTGTTTCAAGTTTAACGGTACTATGCTGTCAAATAAACAGATATAACAAAATAATTTGTGTTTACTTTTAAAACTTGAAATTATTTTTGTTTGTTGTACGATTCATAAGTATAAACTAAAAACCCGTTTTTTATTTATAATTTTAACACCAAGGATATTAAGAGCGAATTCCGTACAGGTGGGACTAAATTCCAATCTTATTTAATTTGATTCATTAAAGTGAAACCCGCTTTGGTGGCCAAATGGTCTAACGTATTACTCTCATGTTAGACTAGACTTCCGAAAACTAGGAGATCTGGGGTCACTCTCATTCGTGTTCACCAAGGTTGTTTCCTAAAGAGTTTTCCACTCTCAGTTCACGCAAATATGTGTGCATTTCTTCTAAATTGTATTTTATTATTACCTTACATATTAGCGTAATTAGTACATAAGCGTATAAGCCGAACGGGTAGTAAGACGCAGTGCTAAAAAATAAAAGTAAAAAATTAGTTTAATAAAAGTGGCTTATTTTCTTAATTGTTTCCCACTTTACCTCCACAAAAAAAGCTACACTAGTGTAGTTAAATGCGCCTATCTTGGGCGATTAGTAAGACGCAGAGAAAAAAGGACTTTATTTAAATAGTATCAAACATGTCGCTAAAAAGGGTAAAAATTATATATTATCTTTTTTTAAATCAACGACATATTCAAGAAAAATATTTCTAAAAATTAAAAAGTATTATCTATAACTATACATTCTACAAAAACTAAATTTACAAATTAATATCGATACACAAATAAACATTTATTTCCATAACAAAGGGCGGGAAAGAGAATTCTAAAGACTAGATAACAAGCAAAATGAGAACTACAACAAAAATTAAAAAAACCATAAAGGGAGGATAAAAAAATCCCCAGCTTATCCGGGATCCAGGAAAGTAGGTAGGTAGGTAAGTACACACAGATATGAGCACCAAATTGTTCCCGATCCTCGAACAGGTAACCATGGTAACAAGAGGATATAACGCGTGGCAGACTAGAGCCGAAATCACCGAGACGGAAAGCGAATATTTCTGTCCGAAAAGATTAACCCCCCCCCCTTCTCCCCAAACCCCTCATCGAAACTAATGGAGACCACAGACAAACCTCGGTCATAGGTAATAAAGGTGTGCGAAGGTCTTTTTTTTTTAAATGAGAAGCAAAGCATGAAATATGCGAGGCAAAATCAAAATTGAGGTCGAAGTTTGTTTTTGTCATAGTTCGCGTGACACTAGTTTTATTTCATTTGGTACCGCGTCTTACTAACTTTTCAGGTTATACGCCTATGTAATGACTACTACTCTGCGACCCGCCTCGGTGGCGTAGTTAGCTAACGCGCTAGCTTCGTGTTGATCTCGACCGCCGAGGACGGGGAGATCGAGGTTCGAATCTCGGTCGGGTGAACTGGGGGTGGTTTTCCACTCTCCCTCCACGCAAATGCGGGTTCCCTTCCTCTAAATTCAACCTTCCCAATTCTTAATCTAATAGAGTAATTAGTACTTAGGCGTACAACCCGAACGGGTACTAAGCCGCTGTGCTAAGAACAAACCTTCCTCGTTCTTAGAGCCCTTTCACACGAGACACAGCGTAGCACCACAGTGAGGCGATATACAGCAAATACAGTAGCCCCATGGCTTCTTTGGTGCTGACTGACGGCTTTGAAAAGTTACCAGACCAAATTATGTATCCCTACGCCGAGCCATATGATCTGCAAAAATATGTGTTTAGCAGCTGTCAGTTTTGACAGTCAAAANACGCCGAGCCATATGATCTGCAAAAATATGTGTTTAGCAGCTGTCAGTTTTGACAGTCAAAATTTAGGTATATACCTAAATGTTGACTGTCGGAAGTGAGCTGTGAGCTGTCAGTCAGAACCAAAGAAGCCATGGGGCTACTGTACATTGGAGTGAATGTAACCTTTCCCACGGGGCGCGCCACTGAGTTAATGTCCCTCCTCACTGCCACAGAATCTGTGTACGAGCCAATGGAAACATATGCAGCTTAATGAGATCTTTCTTCGCCACCATATGATTCAATAGCTTATAGGCCAACAACTATCACCTTTAATAATTATTATTGTTGTAATAAAAACTTCATTAAATTTATGATTATCAATATGTAAAATATTAATGTATTTTTTTTAAATATAAATATTATTACTTACTATATATCTGAGTTGGTGCAGAAAGGAACTGCTTTTATATACATACACATATACAGGCCGTTCGGAAACTCATAGCTCAAATTGCACATATAGTTTGTTTTAACCAAAAGTAATACAAAATCCCTAAACACTTACATCCGGCTAATTATGCTAATACCATTAAATTGTGTTCAAAGCTTCGGCGTACAGCGCCGGGAGAGCAAATCTGTTCAAAAATGCATGTACAACAAGTTACATAGGAGTTAGGCAAGCGACAATTCACATGTAATAATGGACGTGACGTAGGACCGTTAAAGATGACGCTCAGAACGTATTCGAATTTCTAGATGGACTGGTGTGTTGTTTACTATTAATAAATGTGGTACGGTCTACTGTCGTTCTTCAATATGTAGAGGTGTGTATGACACGCGCCTAACTCCTATGCGAACCTGTATTTAATGTTATTAGCATAGTTTTCCGGATGTAAGTGTACAGGGATTTTGTATTACTTTTGGTTCAAACAAACTATATGTGCAGTTTGGACTATGAGTTTCCGAAGATTCTGTAAACATATATTTACACATAAACTTATATATTATATTATAATTTATATTTGACACAACCCCTTAAATACGCCAATGGTGACTTGTCAGGATGGATTGTGGGGAAGTGAATGGGTGTGACTTAGAAACGTTAGAAAGTTGTCTCTGATGTTGTTTAGTATGAACTATTAATTAATCTGACACAATGTGAATGTTTGAGAATTCTGTTTAGGTTACTGAAAATCGAGTATTGCGTGTGTGTTTTTTTTTAAATTTTAATATTACATAATGCAATTAGGTCGTCAAACAATAACACAATACTGTCTGTGTGATTACAATATTATTTATATTTCTTAAAACTAAACTAATTAGTAAGTAAATAAAAAAAACCTTTGCCACGAAAACAGCTTTAAAAAGTATAGAGCAATCCAAATAAATAATGACGCAATAAGAATGGGTTTTTATTAATCATCTTGAAAAGTTACAAAAAAATTGACTTAGTTCCATCCCTAACGCATTGATTTAATTATTGTAGCGCAGATGTATCGGGGACAACTCAAATAGAGTACACAGCGTGTCCACGTCTATGAACAGTAATTGTATATAATCGTGTTGTCTAATTGACACGGCGTGTCCTGTGAATCCCTAAACATTATACTGTATGTGCGACCGACCGTTCAAATACAACGCTATAGATTGATTTATATGTTCACTTTCATTTCGAAGCAGAGTTATGGAAGAAAATTCTTGTTACTGTAGAATTTGCGGGTTTAATCAATGTAAAGAGAATGTAAATGTAGCGCCACCTAGAGAGATTCGATTATGTCATTGCTTACGTCATCAAGTACACAGCAGCTATCCACACTATAATAGTAATATTATTATAAAGAGGAAAGATTTGATTTTTTTTTTTTGTTTGTAATGGATAAACTCAAAAACTACTGGACCGATTTTAAAAATTCTTTCATCAAGATAAAGCAACATTATCAGCGAGTAACATAGGCTATATTTTATTTTGAAAACTCAATTTATTCCTCATAAAAATGTCAATAGTTTTACACAAGGTATAAAAAATTGCCTAAAAATATGCTTTCTACGCGTGCGCTGCAAAAACTATTGGTATTACATAAAAACATACTATACATATTGAACGTTCTCACTAATGTGAACAAAAAAGTTCTCGAGACAATATATGTAATTATCATAGTTATGTTACAATAAACGTTTTTTGTTGAAAATAGTCAACTAAAACATGGATGCGAACAAAAAGTGATTATATCCGTATCATGATATGAATCCTTATCCAAATCAATTATTTAATCAAAAACCTTGATCTCCCCGTCATCGGCAGTCCAGTCTACTGCAAGAGCGTTGTGTTAGACCCCGCAACCACTGAAGCGGGTGTGATAGGTAGCTAGTATTTTAATACGAAGACAACCCTACATGAATATTTTTACTTTTTCTAGACACCCTCGGAGAGAAATTAATGTGATCGTCAAACAAAATCGATATTGAGATACAAAACACGTATTGATCACAACTTGTGAAGGTGGGGAACGCCAGGCCTCCACCGTGGTTCGGATCCCACGTTGAACTGTAGGTCCTCCATTTTATCTCACAATCACCCTACCATTACACATTAGCGTAAGAGCGTATAACCCGAACGGGTAGTAAGACGACGGTGCTAATAATAATAAGATATCGAAATTTTGATAAATGTCAACGTTTCATAACCCAATGGAACAAAAAAAAAATTGTTTTCACTATGATCGGGCTAGAGCCGAAACTATTTTACTGATTGGGCTAAAACTTGGTATCTGGGGTTTTCATAGGGTCCCCCCCCCTACCTTTAGGGTTTTTGTAACTAGACATCTATCCCTAAATTTAAGTTAGTTTACTGAGGGGCAAAAACAAAAAAAAGATGTTATCAAAATTTGCTTTAATGATTTTGATTATATTTTATTTATATACACTGTTTATAACTATAAATAGGTTGTAAATTCTCATTTTCTCATTAAAATGGCTTTGAGGGTATTTTACATAAGCAGAAGTTTCCAATTTTGATCATTTCTCCGCAACTATTTGAGATACGAAATAACTTATCATTGTAAAAGTTGTAGTACTATTAAAGATACAAATCTTGTGTTTAAAATATATTTTTATAAAACCAATCAATTCATAGCTATAAGCAAATATAATATATATATATACCTTTTAATTCTAATCAATTCTAATTAATTTTTTATTCCAATGCTCTTTGGTGGACAAAGATGTTTCTCTTTTCTCAATTTTTCTGTAACAGTGTTCCTAGTTCCTTCTGCCATAGATTATGTAACAGTGTATATTATTTCATTCATGATCTTTGGTGCAGTGTTTTTACAAAAACGTATAATGTATTATACCTATTATTTAGTTTCACAAATCTTAAAAAGTTTTTTAGAAAATGCATATTTTAAAATAAAATCGTGAGAGAGTTTGTGAGGTGCACCATACCATTTATTTAATTAATTAGACTAATTACATTAACTAGACATTGGTGTGTATTTTAAAGGTTTATTTATTATTTAAAGTTCCAAAATGTGACCTGATTTTTAACGAACTTGGCTTGTCTTCTATTTGGCGCTGGCTTTGTGTACCGAGTAACGCCAATCACATGTAGTTCTCCACCTGGGCTTTTATTCTCTTTACATTGGCTTTAATGATACACAGAAGTTGCTTTGGTGTATTAGACTGTAATCAAACTTGAGTCGGTCTGAAGGTTATAGTGAAAAGTTGTAGAGAAATTAAACAGTTTCTTAAATATTGCTATGAAAGCTAGACTTTCAACACTTTATCCGTCAACGAGACATTTTCATTATTTACTGACATGGTTTGTTAGTTACTAAAGTAGTTCTGTGAACAGTAAACCTATCTATCTATCTCTCTCTCCGTGCTATTATCGTTACTACAGTCTTAATATTTCTCTTAGGATTTCAAGTTGAGATATCACCTATAATTTATCTTTGGATTTTAGGTTGATTTTTTTTAAATTTCTCATCTAAAGAGAAGTATTGTTATAGTGAAAAATTTACATCTCAAGCTTATGATGAATTTTAACTTTTTATGTGGTCCTGAACTAAAAATAAGTGGATTTTACCAATCTCTCTGACCCCTGGGCTTTCTGTCTCTCCATCTATGGCACAGATCTTAGATGGTTTGATGAATTTTGTTCTAACTTAATATTGTAATGTTATATGGATTTGCCTAAGGATGTTTTTAAATTTCACCCTAGCCCTTAATTAGGTGTAGTTTATCGTCGAGTGGCTTTATTGAAATACGAATTTTTCAAAAATGGTTAGAACGATTTTGTTTGAAATCTATATTAAGGAAGTTGTTTGACCTCCAAAATTAGACTATATACCTGGTTTTTGGGTAAAGGTAAGAAGGATAGTTTACAAAATAGTGATTTTATAAAACTAAAAATATTTTTTTTTAAATGGGCTTAACAATTTTTTTAAATAGATTAATTTTTAAAAGATTTTGAAAATTTGACATATTTAAAAAATAACCCTTCCTTCGTATTAAATTCAAAATGGGTACCCTGGAATTAATTTGAATGAAAAATAAGATTTTTTTTTTATGTTTTAAAAAATAATATACATTAAATGATTTTTGAAAATTAGATTTTTTTGAAAATTGATGCATACAATTTAGTTTGAAATTTATATTTGATGAGTACTCATTGTAACTAAAAAGATTACATTCTTGTTGCTATGATAAAACCATTCTTAAGGTTAGTTTATTAAAACTTATTTTTGATAAATTTGTTCCATGCTTATAGTTTAGACTACTATACCTAATATAAAGTTTATAAGCCTATGTCATACCTTCTTTATTTATTGCGATCAAGTTAGACAGAAAAAAAATCAATACTAAATGTTATAGTACTCTATATTCATAGCGAATAACCGTTGTTCAGGTGGTTTTAAATGTCACTTTACCAATATACGTAAACATTAAAAACAACAACTAAATACTCGATAGAATGCTTAGAGCTTTAAATTCAAACTCTCGTATTAAACTGGGATCGAAGACTGGGAGATTGGGGTTCGACCCCAATCGGGTGCACTGAAAGGGGTTTTCCTAAATATTTTCCCACGCTCCTTCCACGCAAATGCGGGTGTACTTCCTCACAATAAAACCTTCCTAATTCCTAAACCATTAATGCAATCAGTGCATAGGCGTATAACCCGAACGAGTAGTAAGACGCGGTGCTAAAAATAATATTTAAATTTAATCACTTTAGATAAGTTATCAAACAAAAAAAACCATTTGAGCAGCCGCCATATTTAAACGGCTGACCAGATTAAAAAAATATTTCAATACATCTTTCAATCTAGATTCAAAGAATATCCCTGCCAAATTTATTTAAATTTGGTCCTAACATTTGGCAGTTAAAGTGGAGCGAAAACACATTTCTGTTCAAAGAATCTCCCTGACCAATTTCGTTAAAATTGGCTCACTCGTTTGACAATCATCGCGGAACAAAGAGCCAGACAGACAAAATATCAAATGGTTAAACGTTATTTTTTTAGCGCAACATCTTACTACTCATTCGGATTATATGCATATGTAGGCCTAATGTAATGCTAGTGTGTGAAGGACGAGAAGTTTGAATTAAGAGGTGTATCCGCATTTTCATGCAGAGAGAGTGAAAAACAATTCAGGAAAAAGCATCCTCACTACACTCAACTGGGATTTGAAACCCGATCTCCCCGGTATTGACAGTCAAGTCTCCTGTGAGTGTGACGCTTTAGCCCATTTGATAGCCGAAATGGGTTGACTTATGCTTGATCTATTACTGAATTAAATACAAAAACATCGTTTGTGTGTATGAGGCATAAGAAAATGTTTCATCTCTGTGATTAGTTTTTGTTTCAACGACTGGTATGATTTATGTCAACTCCATTCTATAAACAGTATTATTTTATTCAATGTCCGTTACTAGTATTTAAAACCCGTGTATGACTAATATAACTACAAATTAATTGTAATAGGATTTTTTTTTTTTCAAATTAACAACTCATGTTACCAGATAGATTAACAATGTTTGTAAAGTGACGTTGAACTATGTATTTCCTTGATATTAATAAAATATGTCCTCTTTAAAACTCGGTTGTAGATATTTCATTTGAATTAAAGTGGTTTTTTTTTAGTATTTATAATTTAATATTTTTCTTATTGATAACCCAAATACAAAAATGTATCCGAAGTTCAGCTTCCTTATTTAATTATAAAAACAAAATTATTATTATTTATAAAGAAGTGCACTCACATTAGCGTGAAAAAATATTGAGATATCAGAGTTAAATCACATATATAAACCCACCCCTTAACGTACCCGGACTGAAATTCAAGCCTCAATCTTCCAGTAACAGTGAATCAAGGATGTCGTGAGCCTGACGCCTTAGACTATTTGACCCAATCGTGGGCAGCTTCCTTCGTCCAACCATTTATATAGACATTTTGGTCTTCTAGCTCTTAGCACAATTCAGATATTACTAGCGTCTGGCGTGGCAATCGTAGACCACCTGTTTTTATTTCTTATTAGCTTCGACCCTACCAGTATTCGAACCCAGCAAAATTTCCTTTTTGTGGTGTCATACAAGCGATTTTTTTTCAACTTTTTAATCGTATGTTGGGAAATTATTTTCTTCACAAGTGACTTTCTAAATTTTACTCTAAAATAAATACGGTGAGAGACATTCTCTAGATTTTCAACTACATTATAACATGTTTATTGAAATTTTAAGATTTAATAGTTAAACTTCAATAAACCTACGTTAGATATAATTTTATAACAATAAACATTGTTAAGGAGGGTCCTCAAATATGTTTAGTTCGAAACAAAAGTTATCTAATCATTATTAGCACTACGTCTTACTACCCGTTCGGGTTATACGCACTTACGCTAATGTGTAATGGTAGGGTGATTGTGAGATGAAATGGTGGACCTACAGTTTAACACGTGATCCGAACCACGGTGGAGGCCTGGCATTACATAAATTCAGAAGTTGTGATTAATACACTTCTTGTCAGAGGTGAAGGAAGGGTTTGTCGATCAGATAAATCTGTGCCGGGACCGAGGATTGAACCCCAGACCCCCAACACAGAAGTATGACACCCTACCCCTATACCACCAGGTCACCCGTTATTTTATCAAGAGATAGTTGTTTTCCAAACATAGTACCTAGTTTAAAAAATGTTTTAAAAAATATTCAAGACACGCTCTTAAGATGCGAGTGTAGGGAATTTGAGGAAGGTCGGCGCTTTCAAAGTTTTTATAACAATTATTTTTTGTCAAAATAAATAAAATAATTTTTCCTTACAAATATAGAATTTAATTTACTTCACATGGTGACTTGAATATTTGTTGAATATCTGTCAAGGGTGTCCTATAAATTAATGACAACTTTTCCTCTTCCTTTAAAAAGTTTCACATCTAATATCACTACGCTCATTACAGATATTCAACAAATGATAATATATCATCATGAGAATAAAATTAAATTCTTACGTTTCTACTAGCTCATTAGTTAATTTATTTTGGCCAAAAAAAAAGTTTTGATATAAAAAGTGCAAAAATAATTACCTTTTCTTACGTTCCCTTACACTCCCACCTTAAGGCGTGTCATCCACCACATTTTACAACCTGCCCAAAGTGAGAGTATATCATATCACTATGAGATAACTATCAATAAAAGCAATAAAAACAATAAAAGTCTCACCACTTATTCGGAATGACACAGTGTGACGTCATAAAAAGAGAATGTGTGTCACCTACATTGTTAAGCAGAACAATGTGTCCCCCCTTTCACCGACCTGACTCTTGGAGTGCCTTGCCTTGACACTAGAAACACTTCTCTTCACCCTACTCGCCCCATCTTAAACTTTCGTCGTCGCCAGATTGTCTTCGTTAAGGGAAACACTTGAAAGGAACAACATTGCTTTTTTTTTCCTCCGCCATCACATCCTTACATTATCACGTGGCAATAGTTGAATATCGAACCCATCACCTCCTCGTTTATTGCAAAACATCGATGTGAATCTGT
>CABEEJ010003225.1:0-34160 GCA_901482245.1 Timema douglasi
ACTTCGCACTCCTATTTTTCTAAATTTTTGGTAACATTAAATTTGTTTTATTTGTATTGAATCCCTCTAATTCTAGAGCTTGGATATATAAGTAGGCCTATAAATTGAACGGGTATTAAGAAGTGGTGCTAACAAAAATAGTAAATAAATGTCACCTTTCAAGCTAGGCAATTTGATTAACGAAACTCTCCTAGATTAATTTCATTTCTGAATCATGATTCGATTTATCTTGTTAAATGAAATTCCAAGCTTAGTTAACAGTTTTAAAATCTCTGGATAAACCACATACACCCAGAAATTAATCAATAAATATCATATTATTTAAAATGAAAAATTACACCTGGACACGGGAATAAAACCTGGGACCTTTAGCTTAGAACACCAATGTTTTAACCATTGAGCTGTCCAGTAGTCATCCCGTCCCCAGGGTCATTCTCCACTCATATTATAGGGCAGAGTCTGTGATGGACGTTCGTAAACATTCATCTAAATACGAGCAATCAATTAAGATCACGAGCTCTCAGATAACGCGGCCACCTTCGATTGTAGAGTTTGATGCTACCAAAATTACAATTAAAATGTGCTTAACATGATGTATTAAATAGACAAGCTGTTATACTTGTTAAGTACGGTTATATCCGCATCTAAATATCAACTTAATAACTATAATAGCTTGTTTATTTAATATATAGAGACTATAATGTTTTAACAATTTTTTAATTGAATTTTCACGTGTTTAGTTTCTAATCTTAACTAGTATAAATCCTTATTTTTTTTTTTAAAAGTCGTAAGAATGAAACAAATTCCATTAGTATTAATATTACTCCAGGATACATAGTAAAATAATCTTAGTTATAAACTAATTAGCATAAAGAATTACAACGAAGTCTAGACCTTAACATTCAATAAACATTCTTTGTGTCAATAAAATAATCTCCTTTACAGTTACTTGTTGTAAATTAATATATAACATACTATAATCTTTCAACCATTCTATGTTATTATGAAGAGGAATATAATTTTAAATGAATGCAGTCAATTCTTTTTGAAAGGATAATAAATGGATTGCTTGTATTATATTGCATTTGTTCACATATTATATGCAAATTGTTTAGTGAAAGCTGCGTTCATAAATAAACACATCACAAGTGACCTGTGAGACAACCGATGACATTTTAAATTACTATATTTTCATTTACATTTTAATGGTGTCATTTTAATACGTATTAGTTTGTTTTTTGCAGCGATAATTAAAGTGAAAATTTGGTAATGAGCTTTTGAACTTACCCGTAACAGTGGTTGAATGCCAGTACCAGTCGCGTACCCCATTTAGGGCCACGGCCTATCAAAATCTACCCCCCTGATTCCTCAAACTTATCATAAATTATTATTATTATTACTATTAGCACCACGTCTTACTACCCGTTTGGGCTGTACGCACTTACGCTAATGTGTAATGGTAGGGTGATTGTGAAATGAAGGACCTACAGTTTAACATGGAATCTGAACCATGGTGGAGGCCTGGCATAAAATAATAAAACAAATACATGTTTTATTATAACATACAAACGGTCATGCTAAATTATTTTAAAATTCTGTAGTGGTTTGTTAAACCAACCCTTAACATAGGGATATTACTATAATTAAGAGGCTGCTGATGTCAAGTCAAAATATATGATAATTGGTTTATAGTAATTATATTAATACTATGAAAAATACATTCACATGGTACTACTCATACAGTGGTAGTTTCTGAAATATTCCGTGTACCTATGGAGGTATGAGGTTCGATTCCCGGCATAACAAAAATATTTTATCATTATTGAAAGTGGGATTCATGTTTATTATTAATGAATTTTAAGAAATAGGGGCAGAATGTTGTATTTGTCCTAGAGTTAAGTCAGTTTGATAACATTTGTTGGTTTAGAAGGTTTGCATCAAATGACGCTTAATCTATCCCCCTGACCCTTTACCTATATCTTAGAGCACAATTATTATTTTTTAATTCGTTATCCCTTTTCTTAATACAAAATTACTAGCGATTCCGGATAGTAATGGTTAGTTTTTATTTTTAATAATTTACTGTCAGTTATTGAGCAATTTTTGATCAAATGAAAAATATAAATAATTAAAATAATTATTTAAAAATGGATGTATACATTTATACTTAATACTATTAACTAAATTTTGTATGATTTACTATATATATATATATATATGATGTAAGCCATTAGTTTATTAACTATACGAATGATTATTTAAACTTTGTTTGTGAAATCGTTCCAGACGACTTTTATTTCTAAAATAAAATAATCAAATAGAGAATGAAAGGTTTCAGTTTATTATAATTTTAATAGTTCTATCATTTAATTTTGTTTGTTGCGAAGTTATATATTACATGACTAATATTTTATAAACAAGGCATTGTTGATAAATAAATATATGTATTTATAAACAAGGCATTGTTGATAGATAAATAAATAAATGTATGTACAGGCCAATATATATAGCCCTATAAATGGTTCAGATCCCGATTGAGCCATAGTATAATTGTTTTTATTTCGTAAGAAAATTTATATGTGGCATTAATTCAAAGTTCACCATAAGTGTAGCCTTTAACATTTGTTAATACGTGTGTAAGAATTCACTAGTTTAGTAAATAATTGTCTAATTATTAAGAAAAAACTTTTTCTCTTACTATTTAAAAATATTATATCTTTTTAAAATATTTAATCTATATTTACTTCCATTATTTTATCTGGTTGTGTAATATATACTGATATTGTCGTTTTTTAGTGTTATTATTCATTGCTTAGTTACTGTATGAATCTTTGACCTTTTTCCTTCACTATATTCTTTATATAATCTATACTTATAATTAAACTGCGAATTGGTCCGAACGTTTGATTAATTTAGTTTTTCCAGTAAACTTAAAAAGTACTCATAGGTTAGACATTTGACTTCTGTTGTATTTATTTATTTAAGAATAAAGGGCTATAAACCATCACTCTATATCATCAGCGAAAGAAGCAGTCTCGTAAAAACTGTTACTGTGGTTACATTTGCTTTTTGAATTTGGGGAAGGGTCCTTCAATTTCCGGTGGAGCCCTCCCTCCCGATCCCTACCTTTCTACGCCCATGCATCGGGGGTTCATAACCTAGTCTGCACTAATCATCCTTTACAGGCCTCAATATTGTTATGTATGTATGTATAGGGTGTAATGAACGTTTTACAAACGTGGAGGAATTGGAGAGGGTACAAAACTATACAAATATGGGTATGAATGTCATTTTCCGACCCAAAGTTACCTCATTAAGATATACAAGCATCAAGAGTACCCCGTCTCATTTGTGTCACACCCGGTGTGTAATGGGCTATGCAATAGGTTTTTCCGCCTATATGTGTATTGTGAATATCCACCACAAAAACCTCCACGCGTGTAAAGGACATTCACTTACACCCTGTAGATGCTTATCATAAGCAACATGATCTCCACATTCCAAACCAATATCTTACCTTTTGTTTTCCTAATTAAATACGCATTAAAATAAATTGTGAGTCGTGAGGAAGTCAAATGTATCTTCATATATCAAGGTCGGACATTGATCTCAAGCCATTATACCTCCAACGAAAGAAAAAAAAAACCAAGAATGTTATCAGCTTAAAGTTTTTGACTTCTTTTACTACAATTATTTTTTGTTGTTTTGTAAAAAGGTTTATTGATTATATTTCATAGTTTATAGTTAAAATGTATTGAGAATAATAATCAATAATATCCAACTTAAGTGGGCTCGTATAAGGTGTTGTACGTTAAGCACTATCCTATCATTTTACAGAGGTTTTGAGTTCGAATTCCAACCATGTTTAAAATTTAAGTGGTTGAATTTTGTGAAACCATGTTAGGTTGCAAACTATTTAGATTTCACTGTGACAGAGTATAATTTTTATCTGGTGTGCTTAACCTGCTTTTTTTGAACCAACCGATTATACCAACACACTATTTACAAACTAAATTAATTAACGTCCATTGGGCTTATATAAAATATAGAGTAAACCTTCATCGTTGGTCACATGGTCACTCACGTGCTATACTGGATTGGATTATCGCCGACAGGGAGACCAGGGTTCAAATCCCAGCAAAGTGTTCTTTAAGGGGTTTTACCTAAATGGTTTCCTACTCTCCATCCACCCAAATGCGAGTATATTCTTTCTAAGACTTTACCTTTCTCATCCCTATACTTTTAGCGTAGATAATAATATATGGCTATAGCCCGAATGGATACTCAAATTCGGTATAAAAAAAAGGCTACACACTTTTACCAACTTTTTCAAAATGTGTATTAAAGCTCGTAGCATAATTTTCCGAAATAGGTTTTTAGTAAGCTACTCTTGTCAGTTTTCCTAAGGAAAACAAATATAATATCTTATTAATCACCAAAAACGTTAATTATATATTCATTTTAAACAAATTATTAGCCCATTTAAAAAAATCAATTTTATAAAATTCAATTCTTTGTAAAGAGCACTCAAATTATTTTTTAAATAAAAACATATTCTTATTTATAGTGAAATATAATTTTTAGATAACCATTTTGATTAAATCTTAAAAGTTATTATCAAAAAAAGAGACATTTTCTTTTAAAAAATATTGTAAACTACACGTAAAGCAGCCTACAGTGTTTTAAAATAGTTTGTTAATACCAATTATAAACAAAGTCATTAGACCTAATTTTGATTTTTTAAATTTTAATTTTTCAGAAATCTATTATCAGTGAACTAATATCAAAATTAATTTTTTATGAAAAATAAATATAATATTACATTACTTATAATGTAAAATAACTTAACAGATATCCATTTTAAACCAAGCTGGTACAGCCATTCTTAAAATATTCTTAATTTAAAAAAAATTAATTAGTAATTCATCCAGCCATAGACAAATTTCCCCTATCGTCCCCCCTAAAACGTATACAGTTTTATCTGCCATGCCAAACACACCCCAAATATAAATTTTAAACAATATACTTAAAGCCATTTTCAAAATATTTAGAATTTTCTAAAATCATTCATTAGAAACTGCCTTTTAATGAGTTTTCCCCCCAAAACCATGCTTACAATGTTATTAAGTTAGATCAAACAATTATTACTAGACATAAATTTTAAACAAACGCATTGAGGCCATTTTCGCAAGATTTTAATTAAACATAATTATTTGTCACTAGGCTAACCTTAATTTGAGGGCTAGGGTCAAAAATTAAAAATGTCTCTATGTATATATAGCCCTATAAAATCTAAGCATCAAGTGTGAACAAAATCCATCAAAATAATTTGGGTACGTAGCCAGACATACATACAAACAGACATACAAACAGACAGACATGGGAAACAGACATATTTGTAATCCACTTGTTTTTTGTTTCGTGTCACATAAAACTTAAGGACTCTTCATAATATCTAGATTCTTTGTTTTTACGATTACAATAATTTTTCTTGATAGTAGAAGGAAAAAATACTGAAAAAAAAAATCCTGTTGAGAATTGAACCTGACGAGAATTCGACACCCTGGATCAGTATAAATAGGGAACTCTTAGACACCAATAGCTCAAAACGTTTTAAGTGTAGGCAAACTGATTAATTTTGAATTCATTTGCAATGTTAAGCCCTTTAACGTTAATTTAATGTATACTTAAAAAAAACTCGACCATCACAACAAGCTTTATTCAATAATATTTAACCCACTTAGTTGATCGCATGGTCTAACGCGCTACTCTCGCAGTAGATTAAACTGACGATGACGGGTGAATGAGGTTCGAATCTCGATCAGGTTTATTGAGGGTGATTTTCTCAAAATAATATTTCTCGCTTTTCACACGCAAATGCGGATACGCTTCCTTGAAATATAGCCTACCTAATTGCTAAGACCATTAGCGTAATTAGTACATAAGCGTATAACCCAAATGGGTAGTAAGTCGTGGTGCTAATATACGTATATATATATATATATAACCAATAAACAATTTCAAAAAGTCAAAATATCAAAGTAAATTCAAAACTTAATAAAATTGTTGGGAAAAATAAATGTTGAAACTTTACCCATGCATCAAGTACTATACATCGCTATTTTTTTTAAATAAAGATAGACAATCTTAAACGTTTTATAGATGTAATAGTTCAAAACGTTTAATTTTTAACATCAACCATCCTTATTTCAGTGATATTTAGGATTCAACGTAATTAATTTCGAAGTTAAGAAGGACATCTACCTGAGTGTTAAGACTAATTGAAATCTTCCCGAAATCTGACATTATTTTTAAGGATTTTTTTTTTTCAAAATATGGTTCATGTGTGTATATTGAAATTCTTACATTTTAGAATTAATAAGTTTCATAAAAATATATATTGAAAGGAGAAATTAGCTTGTTTTTCAATGCTTCATGAGGAAATGTCATAGAAGACCAAAATAAAATGTTAGACATAGATCCAATCTTCCTAAAAAATGAGAGTGATTTTAACAGGTCTGTCACAGAAAATGCATAGTTAGTGAATATTGTTTAAGTGATTTTTGAGTTTCATGACTGCCATTTCCATGGTAATTTCAGCAATGTGAGGATATTTCACTTGAAACAGTAATATAAGCATAGTATGACAATTTTGCATGCAGTGTCCCCTTGGTGCATACTGTTCCGCTACACAGTTCCGACCTCTGAGTTGTCGACCTACGGCTAGAGCAGGCGCTAATGTTACAACTTTTATATTTTCAACTGTTGCAAAAGGTTTATAAAACATTACTATTATTATTTCTTATTAATAAATCATACTGTACTTTAAAACTTCCACCATACAATCCAACCAAAGTTACATTAATCATAATTAACTATTATTACCCAATCATTAAAATTGTTTGGTAGTTGAAATATGGGAATATATTTTTTTATTGAGTGAACATTTTAATTTTTCTTAGCGCGCGCGCATTGTTATACTGCAAAAACAATTTTATTTGATTTTATAATTTGACCACATTAATTTTATAACACCATGGGTGGATTTTTTATATGAATGCATAAACATCAAATATTTGAGTACCTTACATAATCAACTAAACAAAAAAAAAATCTTATAAAAACTTTTACAGTAATTTTTATCAAATTTTATCAATAAATATAATTACTACAATATGATAAATGATTGAACTAATCAGTAACAAAATTACATCTGGGTTTATTGTCTTCCTGAAACGAACATTTTTCGAATAACTTTTATAGCTACATTAAACGGTCTGGGCCTATTTTCTTTAAATCTGGTATCTATAAATGTATACATAATATATAAAAACCCTTTGATAAAAAAATCCTGTAAACTGTCATTTTTAATAATCCAAAATAGGTCACACACTCTTAACTAATTCATTTTCCTTACAAATTATAATTATTTCTAATAAAATTTTGTATAATATAATTTATAATTATCTCGCAAAAGATATTTAGTGTTATAGAGTTTTTCAATAGGTTATTTCAATCTCTTAGGATAGTACCAGGATATTAAACACCAAGGAATAAAATTATTTCTTTGTGTAGGAAGTTCAGTCAATTAAGATAATAATCCACCTAGGAGGTCCGACTCAAATGACCAACAATCAAATCGAATCTTGGAATCTTCTCCGAAGCATCTACATATTTCGTCTTGAACCTCAGGGGGTGGGGGTGGAGGGGAGGGGGGGGGTTCTTTTGTATTTCAACGGTCGAACTTAATGTCAATGACATTTCCTTCACCTCAACTCGCTGTCAGTGTTCACTGATGAGAAACTAATGTTTCAGTGGTTGGCTCCTTTCTTCCATAACCCAACAACCAACGACTTAACACCACAACGTCCCATAACTTTCCGGCAGGATATTAATAGGAACTCAGAATATCAAGTAGGTAATATTTTGATTGCCAATCAACTGTCTGAATCCACCATAAAATATAAATGTTACAAAAACACTATAGCTAAAGCCTTGTGGTGTTGCTGATATCCATGGATATTCGCAATTGTAATAGTTAGGTAGATAAAAATTGGATACAAATAAATAATGAGGATGGACTGAAATTATAATTATATATTTAAACTAGCTTAACTCGTTGGGGGCTAAGCTCCTAAACACCCAGTGAGTTTTCTTCGCAAGTGGATGTAAACTAATGTAATCCCAGAGCCGTTTTTTAATAGGTTTAGCCACAAGATACCTCCAAAGAAAGGTCCGCACGGACTTTAAAGTTGCTCTCCATTTTGAATAATTTTTTTTGTTAAAAATTTAAATTTTTACCTTTTTGTAATGTTCCCGTTGGTTACAGGCTGAAGGATATGTTTGCCAAATTTCAAGTTTCTAGCTAATCTGGAAGTGGGTAAACATTAATGTCAGTGGGTGAGTCAGCCATATGGCTTTATAATAGTATAATAGTATGAGAAAACTTAGTTGGAGATTGTGCCGCTGCTGGTATTCCCGATAAGCAATTACAAGGGTATAATATCTTCTTTATTAATAAAATCAAGTTTGTGTGTCTGTCATAAACATTTCGCGATAGCTGAGGGTTAAAATTTAAACATTAAAAGCACCTGTGTATGAACATGTGCACCACAAAGCTCACCTTTTAAAATGTGGATCTGATTTTTTTTTTAATTAATTAAAAACTGGTTCTGAAGAAATAAAATTAAGAGGTTTTTTTTTCTGCCTGTTTGGATAAAATAAAATTGTTGTCAGGAGAAGCCACGGGTAGCGCCGGGTTACTTCTGCTAGTTTCTGCTAGTTATAGATAAAAATGATAATAGAAAAATAAAATTAAATAAATACATTAACACCTAGAGCAGATGGATATTCACAATAATATAATTTTGGTGGAAAAGCAATTGAAGATAAAACTAAGGGTTAAGTTATAGGCAATTCTTTTTGATATTTGCTTTCTCGCGACCCCTTAGAGAAAGGAATTATTGTGATCGCAAAAAAAAATCAAATTCTATAGTTTGTTGAAAGTAGACGTTTCTAGACCCCCTAACTGGAAAAGGTAATATTCGCGATGCTGTGTTTCTATATCTCGTTCTTGAATCGAAACCATTTTACCGATTTCTTTATTTCATAATATTCTAGAGAAGAATTTTTGAATATATCATTCCTACCCTAAGGTAGAGCGTAGTTTATTGAAGGAATAAAGAGCGACTTTCCCAAAATCCACTATACCTATTTTGATTATAGCCCGTATCTAAACACTTTCTAACAGTAAAAACAAAATGCACATTTCATTTTTCAGCTAAAATGAATTAGAGGGCAATTTACATAAGTGTAGAGCTCGAGTAGTGATAGAGTTTACTTACGAACTATTTTAGTAAATTGTAAATATTTCGAAAACTTCCTTCAAGATTGACCTCACAATGGTTTTCTAAGAATAATTTTTCATTATAAATAAATATTTCTGTGAAAATGTATTTAATTGGGTTTCACACATTTTAAGAGTGGTTTTAGGTAAAGTAGCGAGAAATTTTGTGTGGTGCACCAAACAATTTTTTCTATTTTATAAAAAAAAAACTAAAACAATCACCAATAAGCAGATTTATATTTGAGCATAAAATATAATAATATTGTCTGAAACTTTGTGGTTGCACTTACTGTGGAATAAGTGTTATCAAAAACTAAAAATAAATTCTCTTTACTCTTTCAAACAATTGAAAAATATATATGGTTTGGTGCACCACACAGACTTTTTCGTACCTTAACCTATAAATTGAGATACTTAATCAACACTGGTAGGATTCGTGAAAGGAAATCATACACATTGTTCAATGTTACAGAAATACTCTATCAAAGAGCATAAATCGAATAATGCACAATGTTAAAGACCACGTATTGAGAATAAAGTAACCTCTATGTTCACCAAAGAGCATAGCAATCAATTTATCAGACCTCAATTTAAAAAATATATAGGCTCTAACGAAGATATTCAGAGCAATTTAGTTTGATATTTACAAGAGGCCCATTTGAAAGCTGAAAACTCATTTTACCATGATAACGGAAATAAAAATATTACTATTGTATTTATACTACTATTCCATTTAATTAGTAGTGTATGTGACCTGGTGGTCTAGGGGTAAGGTGTCAGACCTCTATGCTGGCGTCCAGGGTTCAATCCTTGGTCCCGGCAAAGATTTATCTGATACCAAACCCTTACTTCACCTCTGACAAGACATCTTGTGAATGTGGGGAATGCCAGGCCTCCACCGTGGTTCGGATTCCACGTTAAAGGTTCGGATTCCACGTTAAACTGTAGGTCCTTCATTTCATCTCACATTCACCCTACCTTTGCACATTAGCGTAAGTGCGTATAACCAGAATGGGTAGTAAGACGCGGTGCTAATAATAATAATAATTAGTAGTAGTGTAAGGATATATTATTATAAAGTAAACTATAACTAAGCACTATTGAAAGTTTTTTATAACTTCTAGATAAACTTTATAATTAATAAATCAAATAAGACAAATTTCTATAATGTTAGATTTTAATGACTTTTAATCAATGTTGGTCGTCGAAAGTGGGCTTCCTATTAAAAATCAGCACCTAGATTTGATTAAATTCGTTAATGTGTGAAGGTTGGGGTAAATGCAACTGTCATTCACTATTCCAGTTAATGGCATGAGGAGCCTTAATCCACCCAAAAGCACCATGATGGAGTTAGCCAAATAGCTTAGCTGAGATAATACGCCCATTAAGAATGGCCACCAATGTTTTTATTTTTTATTTTTAGCACCGCGTTTTACTAACCGTTCGGGTTATGCGCTGTCTTCTCTTGGTCAATGATATCTGTATAATGTTTTAGATATTACTGTGTCATCATTTACTTGCAACCAATGATGAGTGGGGAACTGTTTAAGCATATTTTAATCTTATTTTATAGCATATCAGTTCATAGATAAAATAACCAGGGTTGTGTGAAGGTCAGTTTTTAAATGCGAGGATATGTCTAAACGAATATTAAAACATGCTATGTGTAGCAGAAATCGAAGATAAGGGTATCGCTATCATAAAGCACTACTCAGGGGTGCTGCAAGGGTTTAATGCACCCTAGGCAAGACTTAATATTAGCACCTCAGTTGTCTTTTTTATAATACAGATAGACCATACCACATGTTTGACGCAAAATAATATTAATAAGATAGCAAAATATGGCACAAAAATAAAGAAAAACTATTAAAAATTAAATATAGATAAGTGATAGCCTCCCAACCAACTGTAGGTGAGTTGCGTCCACATGAGTTGTTTACCTCTTAAGATAAAGGTGAGTTTCGGCCCCACATTTTTAGAGCCACGTATGAATTACGGCCCAGACTGTTGACCTAACCTAACCTAACCTATAAATCATTCAAATTTTTGCCAAAACCATCGAACGACAAGAACTGAGGAAGTTTGAATATTACGAGGGATGTTGACATGAGACGATGATAGTTTATATCTGAAATTTAAGACAGTATGATAGAAAGCACCATGCTAATTAGGTGGACAAAACTCCTACCTCTCTCTCTCAAGTGAATGAGGTGCGATTCATACGCGTTTCTCAACAATCAACTCGTACACAATTTCAAGATTAGGCAGCAACTCATCTACACAGTCCCAACCTTTCTTCCGTTAGTAAATGTATATAAAAATATTATCCCTTCTACCCTAAGTTTTGTATTCATATTTTTGAAAGCTTTTAATTAAATATTAATGTGATTATGTAGTTGATATTAAAAAATATTATATTCTTTATATCTGTATAGTACCAAATATTTAGATAATATATGTTAATTTAGAAATAATTTTTAGCTTACTTAAGGGTGCTACAAGGTAGAGCACTGAGACGCTTTGCGGACATTTAGAAATCCAGCATTATTTATGAAGTTGTTTGATATATTTTTAAATCGTTTTCAACAAAGTGTAGAAGAAAATTAACAGAAAATGTGTAACAAGTTATAAAGTTAAAATTCTTATTTTAAAGCTTTCAAACAGCTCGATGACTCTTTATGCGAAAATGTATAATCCTGAGAGTGAAGAAAAAAAGTTAGAAAACTAGATAAATCCTTGGGTTATCAAATAAATTAATATTTTGATAGAGTCACAACATAATTTTTTTTAAGAGAATGTAGGATTATTTTATGTAGGTATTCAGTTAGTTTTTTTAAACACTTTGAACTTGGAATTTAAGCTTTTTGATTGGTATATGGCGGAAACAATATCAAACAATATCACACCACTTAACAAATAATCAAGGATTTATAAACGTTTGCAACATTTATCAGTGCTCTCCAATGTAGCACCTATAATATTAAAATTGACTTTTTAAACACTTAAAAAATACATTTTGTTTTAATGTGCCCCTAGAATCTTTGCACTTTAGGTGACCTTCTAAGTTCGCCTAGTGGATGGACTGGCTCTGACGCTACTTTAAATATTTAAATAATATATTATGTGTTTATTGGTAAAGATAAAGGCATAGAGAAATAAGTAAACCACATTTTATTATTTTATACTGATATATTTACTTTATGACATTAGGAACTCACACGTTTATTGCCGCACTTACAAGAGTACACCGCATATCCCTATCTTTAACTAGTTCTGTCCAGTCCACCTCACTAAACCCTACCCCTTTCAGGTACCTTCTAATTTATCCTTCCATTTTCGTCTTGGTCTTCCCAATAATCTCGTCCCATTGGGTTTTCCAGTTAACACCCTGAACACGGTTCTAGATTCTTCCATTCACGCTGTATGTCCTGCTCACCGCAATCTACGAGATTTGATTATCATAACTATGTCTTGTGATGAGTACAGGGTATGTAACTTATCATTATGTGACATAATTCAATCCCCAATATCCTCATATCTTTTTAGACCAAATACTTTCCTAGGTAACTTGTTTTCGACTACGCTTATTTGTTACGTCATGTTAGGTAAGAAACCACGTTTCACACCCGTGGAGAATAACATTTTAAATAAGTATGTCATATTAAGTGAAATGTTTCAAATCTGTTCATAATATAGCAAAGTTTTTTCCCCTCTTGAAATGTTTCGAGTATTCGAAGGTTATTCTAGCTATTAAAGTTGAAGTGACGGAATTTTTACCTTAAACTTCGACTTAAACCTTTTTAAGCCTCATACACCTCTAAAAATTATGACTATAAACCTTATAAACACATTTGAAGTTTTTTAAATCCAACCCACATCGGTGGGTACACGGATAAAAGTATTTATTTTGTTATAGGTATCCTATTAATTCATGCAAATAAGGGTGTATTTCTTCGAAATATCCTTAGTCATTCCTGCAGAATTAGTGTAATTTAATGCGTATAGATTTTACGACTGTAGATGCGGTGTAAACAATACCTCTGTTTTGAGAGTCAGGATTTAAAGCTTACATTTCAAAGATGAACACAAATTTTACAAATCTATTCTTATTTTTGGGATATATTCAATCCATTTTTAAAGGAGAACCTTATATGACGATTAGAAACGCTACTAGATCTTTTTCATTAAATGAAGCTGTCCTTTTTGATGGATATTATTAATAATTATAAAATAACACAATAAATAGTAAAATGTGTCGACGTCGACGGCATAAAAAAAAATCTATTTTCTAAAAGTATTTTCCTACTAAAATTAAATGATAAATCCATTTTATAGTTTAAATTAGTCAATAACAATATAATAATTTTGTCCTCACTCCATTAGCTTTTTTCTTTTAGAATATCTCTACGCTCCTAATGGAATGTTATCGCCAACCTTTATACAAGTTGTTCACTGTCAATGACTCAAAAAATATATTGACAGGAAGTAATTGATTAAAAGTGTTATTTGATGTTGAAACAAGTTTTTTTTTTGTTTGTTTGTACCACTTTATACTATGTTTCACTCTAAATATCACGAACATTTCTTAAGGGGACCATTTTACCCAAGGGCTGAGACGCGTTGAAGGAGTTCAGAAACGTCCCGTTATTTCAAATGAGTTTTATTTTTATTAGAAATATTGGTTCTTATAAAAAATAAATTAATGGGTATAAACACGTCCCTAAAGTGTTAAAAACCTAACATTTTAAGTTTTATAATTTAAAAAAATAATGAAACAGTTAGATTATCTAGTTTTCAACGATGTTTCACCCTAAATGTCTACGTTCTTAGATAAAAAATAATGGTTGGAAACATAGCTCTTAGAAAAATAAAGTCATTTTTCTTTTTTTATTAAGATCACAACAACAACAAAAATGTAAAGATAATTGAGAGTAGTGTTGGTGGTTTGAATGTTCCCATAAGAAATACTGCAGTGTAAGATTATTTCCCTTCAAATAAGAGGCGAAATTAATGATCTCTTGAAATAAATCAAAGCTGTTTTCTGTTACAGGATAACTTGTTTTAGAAGAAATCGATCTGTAATAAAATAATAATAATAATAACATCGCTAGAAGTTTGCAACAGGGAAATATCATTAGCAACATTCTTCTTTCTAAGAAAAAAAAAAGTTTTAAATTCACTCGAATCGCTGGTTCTAAGAATCGCATTGTCATGTAGAATACCTTTAAAAGTTTAATCCTGAGATTGGCTCTGCTGTCCTTTCCTATTCAGCGTGATTAGCATGCTATACAATGCATCCGTGACCGAAATGAGGTACGTGAATGGTTAGTACACCTGACTCTATAATACACTCTAAAAAACCAGTATTTTTAAGTAAAATTGTATTTCCTATATATATATTATAATGACCTAGAGTAAAGTACCCTAAACTATCACAGAAAGTTCAGAGACAATTATTTACCGTAGCACTTTAGGGCACCCTAAATAACCCAACGTTAATGACCTGCCTCAGCACTCTAGGCAATCCCAGATAGGCCAGCGTCAATGACCAACCATCGCTCTACAGGCAATCCCAGATAGTCCATCGTCAACTATTTACCATAGCACTTTAGGCAATCCCAGATAGGCTGACGTCATTGACCTACCATAGCAATCTAGGCAATACCAGATAGGCCATCATAGCTCTCTAGGCAAGTACATATATGCCAGTGTCAATGACCTACCATAGCACTCTAGGCAATCCCAAATAGGCTAATGTCACCTCAAACAGGTCAGCGTCAAATACCTAACTTAGCACTTTAAGAAATACCATGTCGATAGCGTCAATGACCTAACACTTTAGGTACTCCAAGATAGGTTCGTGTTAATGACCTACTTTGGACGTCTAAGCCATCCTAAATATGCCAGTGGTAGGAGTAATGACCTACCTTAATTTTATCGGCCACCTCAATTATGTAAGTAACAAAGAACAACGTCTCAGTGATTTTGATCAATAGATTAGCCAAATGCTGCATGAATTGAATCTGTAAAATAAAAAATATAAATAAATATACAAATGTACTATTGGGACATAACTGTTGAGTAAGATAATAGTAATTAATTATTATTTCATCACTCCCAAATGCACAGGGATTAAGAAAAGAGAAACGGAAGCCAACTCCCGGGGGAAGACTACCCGAGGTGATGTCGGAAAGATAATTTAAACAGCTGCACTTTGGCAGCTTCAGTAGACCCACGCTGCAGGCTATGTAGCTGGTAATTAATGTGGCATGTGCGTTTAAACGTGATCCTACGCTGATTAACACCATTCGTGCGTGACAACTGGACCACTATCTTTATCGCCAATCGCCAGGTAGAGGAGATTGGAAGAGGCATTTATTTTGATTTGTGTGTTCAACGAAGAGGTTAATACAAAGGGCATATTTGCCCCAGAAATGAGACTTTTGTCTCTGACTGATTTTGCCCACTTTTTGTTAAACGCATTAACTTAATTTAAAACTGATATATTTGTTTAAATTTGTTGATAAGTTTAAATGAAAAATATGGCAACAAGATACATAATCTTATTCGGCCATGTCATTCCAATGTTTTTCTTAACGCAAGATTCTAAATTGAACTTGACAGGGATTTAATGCACTGGTCGACTGGCTGTACTTACTTTATAGTCGTCTTGATAAACCATACCTACCTCCTTGGGTCATTTATAGCCTAACTTACTTATTCACTCTAGGGCATTATGAACTCGAAAATTCACTGTCTCACAAAAGTACGCCACCAATCCCTATCTTGAGCTAGCTCTATCCAGTCAACCTCATTACACCCTATTTCTTTCAGGTACATTCTAATGTTACCCTCCCATTTACGTTTATGTCTTCCCAATGTTCTCTTCCCATTGGGTTTGTGAATAAGTACCCTGAACACAGTTCTATAATCTTCCATTTGCGCTGAATGTCCTGCCCACCATAATGACTACCCTAACAAGTTATTGTAATGAGTACAGGGTATGTAGCTCATAATTATGTAACCTCCTCTACTCCCCGGTGCTTTCATCCCTTTTTGGATCAAAATCTCCTTAGGCACCTTGTTTTCGAACACCCTAAATTTATTTTCATCGAGTCTGATAGGATACCATATTACATAACCATAGAGAACAATCTCTTATCTCTTACCATTGTCAAATGGATCAAATAGGGTAGTTAAGGGTTAACTGCTTCAGTGACTGAGTGGTCTAATACGTCACTATCGTGTTATACTAAGCTTCCGATGACAGGGATGTTGGGGCTTGAATCCGAGTTGAGTGTACTGAGGTGGTTTTTTTTTTAAATCTAAATTGTTTTCCACTTTCCCTTCACGCAAATGTAGTTACGCTTCTTCTGAATTCAACCTTCCTCATCCCTGACTCATTAGAGTAATTAGTACATATGCGGGTAACCTGAGCAGGTGTTAATGCCTAGTTATTAAAAAAAGTTAAGCGTTGTGTAAGACAAGGAGATATGGTATGGTTTATCATTAAGGCTCTTACCTTCCACTTGTTTACCACTTCAGAGGTTACCGGAAGGCGGTCACTTAAATCTTGTTGCACATCATCATGTACATTAGTGGTTAGCTTTGTCACTGTTTCAGTAACGCCCTAACAATTATTAGATGTTGTTTATTATGTGAATTTTTAGACTTATTTTACTGACGTTTTCCAACACACGTTAAAAAAACCACTTGTATTGGGTATATAATGCACAATTTAAATTGTAACTTATTTTTCCGGCTTTCAACAGTAATTTTAAAACAGACAGTTCCCAAAAATGCTAAATAAAAATAATGGTCACTTTAATTATCATTATTTCACTAATCCGAATCTTCATTTTAACTTAAATTAGCTAAGCTCTATTTTGCACTCAAATCTTGAGAAAATTAATGAATATAACATGAAATATATGTATATAATTAATAGAAATATTAAATAGATGTTACAATTTTTCGTTATAGTGCATTAATTCTAACATTCATACGTTCAGGTAAATATTAAATTAATGGTCGAGGCCTAGTTGTTAAGTTTGTTATATAACAATATGCTGGGGGTAGTAAGCCACCGATAAGCAGTATTAAAGCTTTTAAACAAATTCCAATTGAAAATTTTGAAGGAAAAAACATATAATCCCTAATCTGATATTTTCGAGATATTTCAAATACCTTTAAGGATGCGAGGTCTTTAAGATTAGTTAGTACCATCCATAAATATTAAGGTATTAATATAATGAATAGAGATTATGAGGATTTTTCTTAGAGAAAATTCACCTGCTATGAGATTGGAAAATCTCAAATAGATAATCACCTCCAGTGTATCTGGATGGAGCTGCGACTCCCTTGTCATAGAGGACCAAAGACCTAGTCCATGAGGTCACCGATGCAAGTGCAAGGCCAGCCCTAGACGTAACTTTTAACTGTGCCGTAATTAACGCACATTTCTATGCAAGTAAACTTGAGAGTGTGGATGGGAAAACTGCGCAGTTTTATACAAATTGAAAGTGAATTGTGCATGACGGGATGGTTCTACTTTTCCACTTCGCGCTCGCGCAAGTCCACTACTGACACACCGGTGCGTTTAAGGAGAGTTTCTACCATTTTCATTTAGCTTTGCTGGGTTTTTTTTGTTCGTAAAGCTTGTCAACAACCTCTCAATATGACAGATTGTAAAATTATGAAGGGTTTGATAGAAAGTGTGAAAATAGGAGTCACTAATAACAAAAACTTTAAAATAAAGCTCCTTATCCATATGCAAGTGGTTATGCCAAATTTCAGGCGATGTCTTCAACTCTTTTAATAAATTGATATGATAGTTAAAAAAATCTTAAGCAGACATTTTTTACCAACTTTCGATCACATTTGGAACCACTGCTGTTATTATTTGCAATTATAGTCACAACTACTGCAGCAAGTGCAAATTACTTTTCTTTTGACATGATTTACACTGAAATGTTCCGAGCTGAGCTGAATTGCAGCGATATGCTTGTATTGTTTAGTCACTAGCGGATGATTTTCACATGTCTTGGTCTTGAATGGTAGACTTGTGCAGTTAATATTGCTCAGTTAGCCTTACTTCTAGGGTTGGCCTAGGTAGTTCTACGACATGCCTAGAAGACTCAATTTCCATCCCAGGGAAAGTCTATCATTAATAATGATCATATCCTAGAGAAATCCCTTTCACACTGGATGAAACAGACACATAAAACATGAAACAAGAAACATGAAACATGACACATGCAACATCGGTTATTGAACATTTGTTAACAAGTAATCCCTTTCACACCGGGTCAAACAGACACATAAAACATGAAACAAGAAACATGAAACATGACACATGCAACATCGGTGATTGAACATTTGTTAACAAGTAATCCCTTTCACACTGGATGAAACAGACACATAAAACATGAAACAAGAAACATGAAACATGACACATGCAACATCGGTGATTTAACATTTGTTAACAAGTAATCCCTTTCACACCGGGTCAAACAGACACATAAAACATGAAACAAGAAACATGAAACATGACACATGCAACATCGGTGATTGAACATTTGTTAACAAGTAATCCCTTTCCCACCGGGTCAAACAGAAACATGATACATGCAACATCGGTGATTGAACATATGTTAACAAGTAATCCCTTTCATACCGGATGGAGCATGATACATTGCTGTATGCAGCATGTTCCACGTGGCGCATCGTGATTGAGTAGACTGGTTCATTTGCCTATGCTCCACGTGCAGCAAGATCTAGTTGTTGTTGAGTCGGCAAAATGTAGGGATACTCTTTACCGTTCATTACACAATGCGGGGTGACCAACACTTTAACGTTTCTTTTGTATATATCGTTGAAAAGTAACCTGAAATTTATGATTACACATGAAAGGATTATTCCAAGGCACATGTAATAAACAAGTTGAGAAAGGAAATTGCAAGAAAAATGGAAAATAAACTTTAAAAAAATTGCACAGGTGAACTATAGTCTATTAATTAATAATGTAAGGAACAAAGGACGTATTTTGTCTTCTAATAATTGCCAGTAGCAGCAGATCCTCTTCGTCAGACAACTCCATTAAGTGTAGTGGCCGTCTCCACAGCTAGGGTGTTGTGCTGTATTCATCCACCACTGGTCTGAAGGGCCCTCCTGGTTCGTTTATGGTTAGTAATGATTAAAATATAATTTTACTATTTTCTTACATGCTCGTATTGTCATCCAATTAGGCTTACACTAATTCGGTAGCGTTGAAGAATGTATAGTTTGGGGAAAATATATTTGAATTTGCGTGGTGTGAGAGTGAAATATTATTTAAAAAACAAACAGTTAAGTAGGCTACATCCAGCCGCGATTCAAACTACAACATCCCCGTCACTGGAGAATAGGTTCAGACGAAACAGATGCCTTAGTTATATGGCTGGATGGATGATTCTTGAAGTACCATTCTAATTTAAGTTTGTCATTGAGTATTGTTCTGATAACATTTGTGACTATATGAACACACTAAATAAAATTTATTTTAAAAACAGTTTCATTAGTCATTACTAGTGTCTGTTCATGACTGAAGTGATTTAATATTAGTCAACACAAGCAAGGCGAAACTTGATAGAAACGCATAAGCTTTTGTCTTGAGATGTATTTAGTGCCTGAGTGAAATATGAATGTCATATGTTCCCTACTTTCACACTGTGTGAAGACTAAGGGCCAGTTTCATAGCCTCACCTAGCAAGCCTAAGGTGCGAGTCGATACTAAATACAGGACGACACCTACCTAGACCAAAATGGAATGGGCCAGTTTTGAATATGAAACTGTCCCATTCCATTCGAGTTCAGGTAGGTGTCGTCCTGTATTTAGTGTAGCGCCGCAATTGGGGCGTGCTAAATCTGGCTATGAAACTGGCCCTATGGGTTGAATTTATATCCAGTCTTGGGAGCTAACCAATCTTCCGGTATATGAATAAAAATCAGTTCAGGTTGGATGGGGGAACAGCTGACGTCCAAACCTCAACTATATAAACTGTTCAGGTCAAATGGAAGCTCAGCTGACGTATAAACCTCAACTTTAGGTAGATTGGAGGCTCGGATAGGTCCAAATCTCGACTAATTAAACTGTTAAGTTCAATTTGAGAATCAACCTACGTCCAAACCCTTACAACATAAACTGTTAAGGTCGAATGGGGGATTGAATTATGTGCAAGTCTCGACTTTTATACAACCCTTATCTTTATACAACCGAGGTTATTTACAATCTCTTATAAGTGATTGGTCCACATACTGAAGTTCTGCTAGCCGCATCGGTGGTCTCACGGTCTAAGGTGAAACTCTCACAATATTAAATTGCCGGTGACGAGTGGGTCAGGTTTAAAATCTTGGCTGTGTGTACTGAAGATAGTTTTTTTAAAAAGTTATGTTTCCATTCAAATGTGTGGGATTGGTAGTAAGACACGTTGCACATAATAACATGTATCTGCTATAATAAATGTAGCCTGAACATCTAAAATCAATCTTCTGTTTTCATGTGTTATCCGTAATAACGCGATTAATTGTGTTGTGCTATTATACTATTAAAAATAACTTACCTGAGATAAAGTATCTAATAGACTATAATTATGATGATTATTTTCCTCAGAGGTAAAAATGTTATGGCCTATATATATATATATATATGGTCATATTCATATTTTACAGTTAGCTAAGACACTTGAAAGGTACAAGCTTTAATAATTTAATCTAGGTAATTTTTGTTCAAAGTGATTTGTACTAATCTTTCTCGCTTGGTTGACTTTAAGATGATGGGGGCCGCGGGAAGCAAACATATAGGGCATGTAAGTGTTACATCACACGCTTAACGCTCCCTAACGATAGTCATATTATTACCTAAGGTAGTGTTTCTCAACTAGTGGTCCGCAGACTGGCACTGGTATGTATGTAGGCTCTTTCCTACATGTCCACAAATAAATGTTTAGTTGTATATTTTCTAAGGAAGAAAATTTTACGACACTAGAAAATCCACTATATCTACTTTCACGTATCCATACGTCAAGTTATGTTATTTGCAGCTGCCACTTTAGATAGATATACTCAATATTTATAAAATAATACTAATAATATAGTGACATGTAAGCATTGTTGACAGGGGAAAAAAATACATATTTTCCAAATGCTTTTCTTACCAAAATATTAGTACATTTGCTGAGAGTCAATCGAGTTTTTAAACAATTCGTGATAAAGTTTAATTAGGTTCATTCGTAAGTCAAACAGGTATTTTTTTTTAGCAACGAGTCTCAATAACCGTTCGGGTTACACGCTTACTCGTGTATACTAATTACGTTAATAGCTTTAGAAATTAATGAGGTTATATTTATAGGAAATGTGCCCGCATTTACGTGGATTTACAGCTGAAGCCATTTTGAAAAACTCGCCCTCAATACACCTGACAGAGATTTGAACCTTGACCTCCCCGTTACTAGCAATCTAATATAGTGAGTGAGTAGCACGTTATACCATGCGGCCACCGAAGCGGGTAAGTATTTATTATTTTGAGAGTAGCACCAACTTTACCTACTTAAAAGAGGAAATTATTTGTGAAATATAGACTTGAATATATATTTGAGACAAATTACACATGCTATGAATAGATATGGAACGAGGTCAACTCAGACTCATGTGGAAAAATGAGGAACTACTTGGAAAAAAAAGAGTGGTGGCTCTGGTATAGAAAACTGAGATTAAAGACTGGAGGGTTTGCTGTGTTGACCATATGACACCCTCTATCCGCAAATATTGGCACTATATTCGCCGACAGATGGCGGCCGATTGGGCGATATGGCTTCATTGCGGGATGATGCAATGGAGTTTTTTTTTAATGGCTGGGGTTGTCCGTCATATGAAACAAATAATTCTTCCTGTACATTAATTTTTTTAAAAAAGGTTGTGTTAAACTATTTGGTGCCATAATATCCAAACAAAAATCCTATTCAAAGATTATAATTTTATTCCACTCCAAGCAATAAATCTTGAGTTTGAATAAATCAAATGTTATTAAAATTCATATTTGTGAGCATACATGCTTAGTTCTCTTCGTTTTTCCTTATATTCAAAGATCTACTAAAAGTGTGCAGTTAAACATCCCAAATTTAAAAATATTCAGTTTTTTTTTGCAAATTTCCCAGTTTTTTCCCTGATTTTTGCCATAAACAAAAATTCCCTCTTTTTTCTTGATTTTTCAGGCAGATTTTGCAACTTTGCACTGCGTGAGCCAAACGCCTTAATATAGCAAGACCACCAGTGCACTTTGAATTCAATGCTAATTTCATAGCGGCTGCATTACCTCTGATCCTGATGTTCATGAGGATTGACGTCATATTCAATTACCCGTGTTTCCTCATTCCCTGGCATCATCTTCCCTATGTTGTTAGCTGCAGACACATTGAAAGAAATTGAAACAGAGGGATGAGCTCTATTGTTCCTGCGGCACAGTCGAGGTCAAGGTCAAATCAATTACTCTTTTGGGCCAAGATTTCCGTTCATATATGGGTACCTAACGGGTTTGGAGTGTACGTACAGTCCTTATTCACAAAAGTTGTCAGTATTTTCCTTCAAGGTGGGATATAAGAAACCATGGGTATGTTTTTTTGTTTTTTTTACGACAAATGACATCTCTTGGCTAAATTAATAAAATATTTCTTCATTAAAAATATTAAGTTTAATTTTCTATACATAGTAATCTCAGCAGTTTTTGAATATCCGTCATGAGCATCGCATCATTTTACCGGGTCTTTTTCACTTAATTTTAAGACCTGCTTCAGTGACCGCATGGTATAAGGCGTTACTCTCGTGTTAGACTAGCCTGCTGAAGACGAGGAGATTCGGGTTCGAATCCAGGTTGAGTCTACTGAGGGTGGTGTTTCCTAAATGGTTTTTCCCTCTACGTCCATGCTCTCACTCGGTCAGTAAGTTGTTGACCTCTCACCTGCTGTCAGAGATGGAAAAACTGAAACTATATAAAATATCAATTTTACAGGTTGTTCTCTATGGTGGGGAAACGTGGTATCTTACCCTACATAACGAAAAAAAATACGGCGTTCGAAAACAAGATGTTATGGAAGTATTTGGTCCAAACAGTGACGAAGATACTCGGAAGTCGAGGAGGTTACATAATGATGAGTTACATATCTTGTACTCATCACAAGACAATGTAATAGTAGTCAAATATTGCAGATAACGATGAGAAGGACATGCAGCGCGAATGGAAGAATCTAGAATCGTGTTCAGGATATTGTCTGGCAAACAATGGGAGGAAACCATTGGGATGACCTAGATACAGATGGTAGGATAACATTAGAATGGAACTGAAAGAGAGAGGATGAAGTGAGGTGGACTGGATAGAACTAGTTCAAGATAGAAATAGGTCGGGTAGTTTTATAAGTGCAGCAGTAAACTTTGCGTTCCTAATACCATAGAGTCAGTAAATAAGTTTGACCTAAACGGGTAGTAAGACGTTATGTTAAAAACTAGGACACCTGATTATTAATGGGGGTTTTTTCTAGTGGATATATAGCTCTTTTGGATCACTGTCAAGACGGAGGTTTTAAATGTATTGTGCTGTGCCGTGAAACTAATCAACACAGAACTAGAATAACACACACACTTTCAACTTTGTTTCAAATCATTTCACAACATTAAAAGCAACTGTCTGTTTGTATCTTGTTTTGTAGGTGTGTACGCACTGATTGAGTTGATCGGTTTTCAAATGATGAAATATAATATAAACTTCGAGTCTACAAAGCAGATGATTTCCCGCAGAACCGAGAAAGTTAAATCAGCTTCAAGTCGTGTCAAACAGACAGCTTAGATCACGCTGAAATCCTGTGACTAGTCCAGAGCTTCTTCGCTTTTGTGTTTCGATGAATTGTGAGTATACAGTGAGTTAGGTTGATCTGGTTTGAGCTGTAATCGTGAGACGGGCTCTCAGGGCTTACTATGTTCATTAAAACATAACATTTTCTAAATATTATAAATATTTAAAAACACATTTGTTATTGTAACTAGAATTAATCTGGATCCACCCATTATATAGGTGGAAATAAATCATTCAAGTGAAATTGATTGGAATAAAACTATGCCATTCGATATTACAGTAATTCGTGCCAACCACTAACCTAGTCTCACAAAGATTATAACTTCCTTTTGTTTGTATGAACTCCATAACAAATACCTTTCCTGACAGTTTAAAAAGCTACCAGATCTCCTTTTATATTATAATACTACCCAAGACGTGTGTCGTGCAAGCTGCCACTTTATTGACAGGTGATCTGTCAACTCTTAGATATGTGAGATAAATAAAGGGATATTCCATCGGTGTTGGCTACTCTGTTTTAATTGTGTAGGCTATATTCTTGTATGATACTCCGTTTCTCTTTTAGGGCAACAGCAGAATTGAGAAATTAGTGCTTAGCTTCAAGTCGATGGACACGTGATATAAATGTCAAGCTAATCAAATCTGGTTTTTTCATCGATCTTGGAGGGTCAGAATTTAAATCTCGTTTGAGTGTAGTGGGGGTGTTTTTTTATCAAATGGTTTCTTCCTCTTTTTACATGTAAATATGACTACATTTCTTCTAAAATTCATCCTTATCATCCCAATTACATTAGCCTGGTTAGTTAATTAATACCCACTTCGGTCGCCGCAATTTCTAAAGCACCACTTTCGCAATAGACTAGACCACCGATGACTGGGAGATCGAAGTTCGAATCTCTGTCTGTTGTACTGAGGGTGGTTTTTCCAAAATGATTTTCCACTTTCTCTCCACGCAAATACGGGTACACTTACTGTAAATATAACCTTGTAATCCCAAAAATCATTAGCGTAATTAGTAAACAAGCGTATAAGCCCAACGAGTAGTAAGACGCGGTGCTAAGAAAAATTAACTAATCATATGCGTATAGCTCGAAAGGTTGGTGGGGCGCAGTGAAATAAAAAGTCTAGAAGTCAGGGTTTGACTCCAAACTGGATGCTTTGAGGTGACTTTTCCAATAATGTGGCTCTTCATACTGGTACATTCACTTAAAATGCACCCTCCTTGACGTTAGACTATCCAGCTTAATCAAAACTGCCAAACAAAACGCCTAAACAAAACGGTTTTTAAATAGACAGTAGCCCACTCTTGTGGGCACGTGTTATTTGTGTCAAACTCGCTTAGTCTGTTTTGCCAGTGACGCGAGGTCAGGGTTTGTATCCTGTTTGCATGTTCTGTTGATGGTCATATTTCCTAAGTTGTCTACCACTTTCCCTCCACGCAAGTACGTGTAGATTTCCTATACATTCTACCTTCCTCATCCCTACTATTATTATTATTATTATTATTAGCACCACGTTTTCATACCCGTTCGGGTTATACGCACTTACGCTAATGTATAATGTTAGGGTGATTGTGAGATGAAATGGAGGACCTACAGTTTAACGTGGACTACAGTTTAACGTGGGATCCGAACCACGGTGGAGGCCTGGAATTCCACACATTCACAAATTGTGATTAATACACGTCTTGTCAGAAGTGAAGGAAGGATTTGGCAGTCAGATAAATCTGTGCCGGGACCTAGGATTGAGCCCCGGACCAAATCCCTATTATATTAACGTGGCTTATATGTATATATGTGTACATCCCGAAAGTGTAGTGAAATGTGGTAACACCTGCCTCGGTGGCGTGGTTAGCTAACACGATAACTTCGTGTTGAGATAGATTGCTGAGTACTGGGAGATCTAGGTTCAAATCTCTGTCGGTTGAACTGGTGGGGGTTTTTCCTAAACGGTTTTCCACTTTCCCTCCACGTAAATGTGGGTTCACCTCCTTTAAATTCAACCTTACCAATTCCTGACCATTAGCGTAATTAGTACTTAAGCGTATGACCCGAACGGTTAGTAAGATGCTGTGCTAAAAAAAATGTGGTGACAGAAATTAAATAAATGATCCATGAGTACACGAGCCATAGTACAGTCAAATTATCATAGAAATAACCTTTCAGAAAATACTAAGTTCTTTGCGGCTAAAATTGACACGACAACAATAGGTTTTATTCTATAGAAGTTTAAACTACCAAGTGTTATAGCTTCAGATCACATGACTTGACGTGTGAATTCATAAAAATAGTTCTAATAACTTTTGTAGCCGTCATAAAAGATTCTTCCAATGAATATTGGAATGAGCAAGAGCCTAAGTATAACGGAGTTAATTAATTCTTCTCTAGCTACTGGTGAGGTTGGCTCCAATTAATGGGACGCCACATGGCCCACGCGTGCAAAAGAGCCGGTACACGTGTCTGCCACGTGAGCGTCTGAGCCAAGAGGCGCCTGGGGGAAGGAGGGGTTTAGTGGCACACGAGACCAAAAGAACATCTGGCGCGTGATTTAGGGGGTCTTGTCTTTTTAAGGCTAGTTTCCTCTCTAGCATGGGGTTGAATTCTTTACAGCAGTTGATTACATCACGGGTTGACCAAAAGACACCTATATACCTACAGGACGGTTTCAATTCAATCCCAGGTAGGCTACGAGTAGAGATGTGAGGTGGAAGATTTTCAATATTTTTTTTGTTGAAAATTCCTGTTATTTAAATGGAACAAATATAATCTACAGTCTGATTTTCATAGGAAGTCTGTTATTTGTCTGTATTAATGTTGCCACAGTAGTGAGTAAAAAAATTACCTTATACAAGGTGGATCCGAAACAGTTAGACGATTAGTAACTTGAAAATTAACATTTTAATTGAAAGGTAAATATTCACTAGCTAATTGAAAGCAAATTACATAGGACACACTTTCATTTTTTGGAGATAATGTCACTGAGGTGAGCTTCACCAGACGTCAGCTGAACCCCAGCCCGTTGTAAATCACTTTTCTCAGCATAGATCGTCTAATTGTTTACGCCCAACCTTGTATTTACAATATTAGACTGTTTCGTTAGTAATGTAAAGATAAATAATACAGTAATCCACAATGAAGTGCTTTTGGAAGCTTTTTAAAGTTTTTAAATGGAATTTATTTTATCAAAATTAAATCAACAACCTGAAGGTTAGTTTGATGTGATTTCCATCCGTAGCTGGGCATGCCCTCAGCCCTTCAGTTGCTTAGTGCTGCTTGAACCATCTGGTAGAAATACCATGCTATCTGAGAGTTCAGGAAGTGTGGTAAATTACCCGTTACTTACTACACTGAATTTCTATGAGTGAGAGCGAAAAGGGTTACTAATTTTGCCGGGAAAGTTATTTTCAAATACCTTCCATGGTTCTTTACACGCTATAATTGACATGGGACCCACAGCTTTACTTCCCCTCCATAGGAAGTTGTGCTACGGATTTTTTTTCTCTCAAGAAAAATCCGTTGACTTTGTCTGGGTTTGAACTTACTAACATCGGAGATAATGCAAGTTGAGTTAAATGTCTTTTCCATTTTTATAACAAAAATAAAATTGTTCAGCCAAATATATATAACTTAATCCTTTGGTAGATAAATTTAGTTTAATTTGTAAATATAGTTCTCAATGGTTCTTAAATATATGTCATGGGCAAAGTGACATTGGGCCATCAAGGCCATAGTCAGGGGGGTGGGGTTTGGGAGTTCAAACCCCCACCCCCGAAATCTTATGAACAATATAATATGGCTTTATTTATGGTTTCAAACACTACCAAAATTAAGGTACAAGTACAAATTAGGGGTTTGTGTTATCATAAAATCACTTCAGAGAGCTTCTAGAATTGTTAAATATTTATATTTTTTTCTAGCCTTCCGCAGCTATAGTATATGCTACCATGAAAAGCACTTCAGAGAGCTTCTAGAGTAGTTTAATAATAATTTTTTCTAGCCTTCGGCAATAAGGGGGCTATGTTGCGATAATAAAACACTTCAGATATTTTCTAGAGATGTTTAATATTTTTAATTTTTCCTAGCTTTCGGCAGTTAGGTTGTTACCATAAAAAAATCAGATAGCTTCTAGAACGGCTTATAATTTTTTTCTAGCATTAGACAATTGGGGGATGTGGCCACTAAACCCTCCCTGAAATTATTGGCTGGCTACGGTCTTGTGGACCATAAACTTTTTAAATAAACATAAAATGCAATGTTCAAATTCCTCGATATCTATGGTACGCTAAGTTAGTGGTATTCAACCTCAAGCCCGCGTGTCCCCGGATGCACGTAAAGACGTCTTAGGGTTTAAGTAAAATGAATATGTGTTTAAATATATGTATATAATTATATAAATAAATAAAACTTATTAGTCAATAAAGTATTTTTGATGTAATTTATTTTATTTGTTTTAAATGTAGATTATAGAATATGTATAACCTGAATTATGCACTAACAACTTTTGGGGCTACCAAATAGAAGATAAATTATATCTAGGGATACGCTCGACGGTGTGGGCTAAAAAAATAGCTTGTCAATCCAAGCTGTGGTCACCCCTGTGTAGCAGCTGCATCCTCCCCCGCACAAACATCCTCGGAAACTTCA
The DNA here is from genome assembly GCA_901482245.1 of Timema douglasi. Lineage (NCBI taxonomy): Eukaryota > Metazoa > Arthropoda > Insecta > Phasmatodea > Timematidae > Timema > Timema douglasi. The sequence continues at coordinate 28,871 of CABEEJ010003225.1, forward strand.
CCCTCCTCAATGGCCGTTCACTTTACCAGGTTAGTGAGCGATGGATGGCCAGGAAGATGTCGCAACTAAAAGTTTCTGTTCGACTGCTAGATAAGAGAACATACACTGTAATGGTCTGGCTGTAGTGAGTGGCCAAAGATATATCTTTTAGTCCGTAAGTCTAGTGCACGGACTATATTAATGGCCTAATCTAAGCGTCATGTATTAGGAACATGGGCGTCGATAAATCCCCCTTATCACTCTGCAATATTTACTTTCTTATTTGTTAAATTGTATGAAAAAATAAAAGTGTGTATTTGGTATTTGACTGCAACTTGCTATTGACAACTTAGAATAATTAATATTTGAGTTTTCAGAGATAAAAATGAAAAAAATGTAATGTTCTTCCCATTCCCAATTCAACATATTTCTTGCCGTTTTGTTCTGTTCAGTAAAAGTATGAAAATTATGTTTCTTTTCAATGGGTTCACTTAAAACTAAATTCTATTTTTTGCTAACTTTGAAGAAAATATTCTTGTGAAAATTGGCTCTTGAAACTCAAATAATTAACTTAGAATAATTATGTTCAGATCCTAAAAAAAAATCCCTCCCGCAAGATTAGATTCTTGAAATGTTCTCTCGAGGGGGGCGGGGCCTTGCCCCTGGCAGATAGAACTCCAATCCACCCCGCGTTTGAAAAACTCACATGAGTGTCCTTGATTAAGAGCGCAGTTTATACCACAGGTTCTTAAACTGTGGGCTGCGAAACTGATTCTGAGGGTATCAGCAAACGTTGACAAATGTAAAGGATAAAACTATTATAATTATGAAACATTGCAACCTTTCATTCTATATTTGTTTAGTTTATTGCAGAAATAAATTGTCATCTGGCATGATTAGTCATATACGAACAAAATTTAAATAATCATTCGTATAGCTGGCTAAGATAAACTAATTATTTCCATCGATTATCTGCATAATTACTGTTTGTAAATTATACAAATTTAACCAACAAAATTAAATATAACTGCATGTATACATTGTTATCAATAAATATTCTCATTATTTCCACTTTTCATTTGACCAAAAATGGCTCAAAAGCCGACAGTAGACTATATAAAAACTCAATAACTATTATTATTATTGTTGTTATTGTTATTAGTACCGTGTCTTACTACCCGTTCAGGTTGTATGCACTTACGCTAATGTGTAATGGCAGGGTGATTGTAAGATGAAATGGAGGACCTACAGCTTAACGTGTAATCCAAACCACGGTGGAGGCCTGGCATTCTACACATTCACAAGTTCTCAACCACTAATATCCGGTGTCACTAATAATGTTGTCTTATGAAAAGAGTTCATTAATAAAAAAATGTTTAAGAACCTTTATTTTATAGGAAGATCCCCTGAATGATCGTGAAAATAGGTGGGGGAATACCAAGGTGATAAATCAAACTTGAAGCACTGTCCCAATTTCACGAGGCCGGAACTCAAACCCATATTTCCGAATGACGATGTTTAATAATATAGGTTTTGAAACCTACTAAACGCAAACTTGTGTTTGTTCTTAGAATGAAATTAGATTAAGAAGGTAGAATCATATGCAGACATTAAATAAGTTGTTTTTTTTCAAAAGAATCTTACCCAGACGAAAAAGAGCTAAATCAAGTTTCTTGCTTTTTCAAATCTCTGAGTTTGTAATAAAAGCCCAGCAAGAGTTCAAGACGCTTTGTGGTTTTGTGCAAATTTACATCTGTATACTTTTTTGTAGACCTCAATAAATTTTATGAAATCAGGAACCCATCTTAATTTCGTTAATAAATACACCGACTGAAGTAAATTACATAGAAAATTCAGTATCAATATTGAATTTGTAAAATTATATAAAATGGTGACTTACGAAATAAGACCTCAATAAATTTTATGACATCAGGCAGGAACCCATCTTAATTTCGTTAATAAATACACCGACTGAAGTAAATTACATAGAAATTTCAGTATCAATATTGAATTTGTAAAATTAGGTAAAATGGTGACTTACGAAATAAAAAGCCATTTCGAAAACCAAATTCTTGAGTTCTAACAAACATATTTAATTTTTTTTAGCAATCATTTATTTCTGGAAATATCTTGTTTAAGTTTACACATTTTCAAGAGAGAAGTAACAATCTCTAAATATACATTAATTGGTGAATATGTATTCCCCGATGTCGCAAAGTTGTTTGAGGTTTCTGAAAAAAAAATGTCTCGGAGAAGTTTGAAATTACGCTGGTCTTTACTATAATAATAATAATAATAATAATATTTAGCAGCGCGTATTACTACCCGTTCGTGTTATACGCTTTAAGTACTAATTACGCTAATGGATTAGGAATTGGTAAGGTTGAATTAGAGGAAGTGAGCCCGCATTTTCGTGGAGGGAGAGTGGAAGACCATTAAGGAACCAACCCAGTTCACCCGACAGAGATTCGAACCTCGATCTCCCTGTCCTCAGCAGTCGACCTCAACACGACCGACCGAGGCGGGTGTCTTTACTATAAAACTTGTTACTTGGTCAAGTAAGAAGCCTGAGTTAGGAATTTTTTTTACCTCGGTAAGACTTTTATTATATTATTTCCTGAATGGGAACGAGTCATACATAGTCTCTTAAATCTAGGTACGATTTATCTAATTGCTCGAAGACCAGCTAAGTCAAGAAATGGGGTCAATCAATTACAGGTTTTACGTTTTACCATCAATGTTATTAAGTTAAATGACGCTATTCCATAACACTCGCTCCTTTTACCTTATATTGATTGGTTCGATTAGGAGACGTCAAATTATTATAGCCTGATCGTCTTAGGAATAACCTTTCATAAAGTATACCGAATAAATGTACACACAGATATATATGCATACATACATACATACATACATACATACATACATACATACATACATACATACATAAATACATACATACACATATATACATACATACATACACATATATACATACATACATACATACATACATACATACATACATACATACATACATACATACATACATACATACATACATACATAACAAACCTAATTTCCACGTTCCCTTACGGGATAGGCAAGAAACTGTGTATACAACTCAAAAAACAGCAACTCCTCACTTAATTCATCCTCACTAACTTTCTCCCCACCTTCCTATTCTTGCATACTCCCTTCGCTTCAACAATATCAATACACCGAGTCATACACACTCTTTTATTTTTTAAACTCTTATGTTTCTCTTTCTCACACATTAGTCTACAACATTTAACCACGTATTACATGGCCTAACACTTAATTTTGATCCGCATACTCTACCTTCACATATTTGCTTCGTCTTTAGATTCCCACTCATCTTCTCAACATGATCAAACCAGCGTAATGCACTTCTTTTATATTGACCTATTGGATTATTTTTCAAACCACACTCTTTCAGCGCTCATTCATTACCGATTGTCCATACGAGTTTTCTTCACATACGTTTCATAAATATATCCTTACAACCGCATAAACGTAAAGTTGCCAATATTGTCAAAATGTAATTTTATTTATCTCAGCAGTAAGAAATAGCAGCATCTGTCAAAATGGAGGCTTCAGTACACCTAGATTGGAGTATGATAACATAACTGTTAGGTTACTAACGTTAATAAGGCTATATTATCCCCATATAATATGAGCAATGTGAACGTAGAATTAATTTAGTCTGGTTTGCAAGCAATAGTGATATTGAAGGTTAAGTCCTGACGGGGTGTATTTAAAGTTTTGTTTCATAAATATTTTCCCACTCTCCCTCTACGCAATTAAGGATAAATTACTATAAATTGTACTTACATGATTCCTATACAACTAGTTTAATCAATATAATATATGCGTCCAGCATGAATAAATAAAGACGAGGTGAGGAAAAAATGGTCACTTGCAATGTGACCTCATTATAAGAACGTATAGTATATGACACAAACCGCTGATTAGAATATCACCCGATTATTTCTTTGGGGATTATTTTTTCTATTTCCTTTCAAACCTATTGAAATTAATTGATTAGAGTTAAACTCGATTTTAATAGTGTTTAAATATTAACCACTTTTACTCATCTAAATAAACTGTTGAAAAACGGTATTGACACTTTCAAAATCGTATAGTTTGAAATATTTTTCATTTATAATCTATCTATCTATGCTTCAAAGCCTACTACTCGTCCGGTTTATCCGCATTTACCTGTAATATTGGGACAGTTGTGAATAAGGTAGAGTTTAAAAAAAGTGCTCCTGCAATTATATGGAGGAAAAGTGAGAACATATGTAGCGGTGAAAAAAAAACCTCATTATATCCAACTGGGATCTCCTATCATTACAATATTTACCTTTAGTCCGCGTGCTCACAGTGGTGTATTTTGGAAGTGTACATGAATTTGCGTGGAGGGAGAGTTGGAAACCATCCATGGAGAAAAATACTTCACTGTTCCTCTTAGGATAGAGTTGAGTTGTTAGGTCATAAGCGTCGAAAAACTCAAAATAAAAAATACAAAGGTTTGTATGAAAAATTTGTTTATTTTCATATGTGCTAGATGTGTGGTTGTTGCCCTTATATGTGGGTAACACCCATCCCCCTTCAGATGTGGTGCCACGCGTCTGCGTGGCAGATGTTCACATGGACACGCGACCCTCCATTACTGCACATTTCTTGCAAACTTCGAGAGTCGAGAATGTTTGGTTGGTTGGATCTACGACTACAGCGCACAAAGTGATCTAGAATAGTGACATCTTGTCACAATAATATTTATTACAAGACTATATGTGACGTGAACCTACCGTTTAGATAACCGGTCCCGTGTTGGAGTGGTCAGTGAACTTGGATACAAACCTAGGGGTTCCGGGTTCGATTCCCGGTTGTTGGTACTGCGGGTATTATTCCAGGAATGGGAATTACCCCAACGGTCACCAATGTTTGATTAATTGGGCTTAAGCTAGGTTTGAGTGGTTCCAAACCTTCATACTCACTATCACCATCCTCTACTATCATCGGGACATGGAAAAAGCCTCCATGGAAAAAATGTACAATTAGTACATTCAGGCGTCTACAGGGCAATGGTACGTTAGTATGGGTTAATCTCGCCATAAACTGGCTTACAAGTGATGTAGCCCAGACGCTCACTATTATTATTATTATTATTATTTAGATATTGCGAGTTAAAGATTTACAATGACACACAGGTGTAATAGTAGATGGTATATACAACATATAAAGCTACACATACATACAACCTTTTACATTATACTAGAACCCC
>CABEEJ010003225.1:34289-62904 GCA_901482245.1 Timema douglasi
CATTATTATTTTCAACACACATATTGAAGAATCATCATAAACTCTACCATAAAATATGAGTGATTATCGACATTTTTATGAGGAATAAATTAAATTTTCAAAATAAAATATAGCCTATATTACTCGCTGATAATGTAGCTTTATATTGGTGAAAGAATTTTTAAATTTGGTCCAGTAGTATTTGAGTTTATCCATTACAAACAAAAAAACAAATCTTTCCTCTTTATAATATTAGTGTAGATTAAAACAAAAAGGTACATAAAATAATCTAGGAAGGTCAATCTGAAGAGCAAGTTCAGAAAGTAGCCTCTGACACGTAGAACCTTGTAATATTCATAACTCAAAATGTACAAAATAAAGGACACTTAGAACTTTGTTAAGCTAGGATGACGATTTATTGACTAAATTATGAGGTAGTCATTTTTAAAACCCTTAGGTATCAGGGCTTTGTGCCTCATTGTAATCATCCTTATATCACGAGGATAAGAGTTTGTAACTGCAACCTGTAACTGCAACCTGTAACTCAAAAAAGATCAGCATAAACACTCTACGGCCGGCTTGATGCCTCTGACAGGCAAGCTAGGAGTAAAGTGACAACCGAAAGGCCTTGAGTCATTAGGTACCTCCAAGCTTCTGGTGAGGATCTGTATTAATAGTCTAATCTAGGAGTTAACCAATCTCACGCTATAAGAATGCACAAACAAGTGTCTCAGCTTGAATTAATTGTATAGTCTAATATTGGTGTTAACCAATCTCACGGTATAAGAATGCACAAACAAATGTCTCCGGTTGAAGTAATTGCATAGTCTAATCTTAGAGTTAACCAATCTCACGGTATAAGAATGCACAAACAAGTGTCTCAGCTTGAGTTAATTGTATAGTCTAATATTGGTGTTAACCAATCTCACAGCATAAAAATGAACCTGTGTCTCAGGTTGAAGTATTTATAGTCTAGTCTTGGAGTCAAGCAGTCTCCTGGTATACGATTAACAAGAAGATCAGGTCAAATGGGGGAATAGTTGACCTGTGAATCTCAAATATGTATGTAAGTGATGTTGAGTATTCAACCATAAAGCTAGGAGAGCCTGGATCATTTACTGGTAGTGTTTGCATTGATATTTGCAAAATAATCTACAGGTTTTCCCTACTTACCAACTAGTAAATATCTCACCGTGTGAACTGGGTTTAAACTAATATTAGACGTACTAGCCTGAGTTAAGCTAATTTGTAAATATAATGTTTATGTAAGCATTTGGCTAAAAAAATATTTCTTTGGTCACTAGAAGAGTTTTATTAAACGTTTCAAGAAGTCACTAAAAATACTCTCAAATATATATACGCCAAGTGATGTAATTTTTATCAGGTAGTGTCACTTAGATAAATATAGATGTCTTTTGTCAACGTTTGCTTAGCAACATTTATTTTTATATATTCTAAAAACAGTGACTCGCAAACTCTTACCAGTTGTATACTCTTACGGGGTGATGGTATAATCATATTAACTAATAAAACTATTCACACACACAAGTCAGATGTTTAGTATAATATAATATAATATAGAATAAATGGTCGTCCCAAATTTTATTAAGTCTTTAGTGGTAAGCTAAGCTATCAAAGTCGTAACAGAGGGAGAGAAAGAATTGTGAAAGCCAATGAAATCACGACAAAATTTGCGTTTTTCATCCCGAAATTTGGGTGATTAATAAATCTCATTGTAACATTTCGTACCCCTGAGGGCAAGCGTACCACAGTTTGAGAAACACTGTTCTATAAGGTTCTTCTAATGTCGATCCGACTAGTTTTTGTTTTATTCTCTCTCTCTCTCTCTGTTGCGGAATGTGTTCTCTGGACGTGTTTTCAGGCGGTACACATTCTTCAGGTATTCAAATCTTGTTGTGTTTTTTTCCCCTCTCTCTTGTATGTGTGTGTTTTTTTTCTTAAGGTCTCTGTAGCTGGTTTCTTACAGTAGGCCACATCTGTCCTTCTACATACAAGAGTGTACAAACAAATAGGTTAACGATGTCGCCTATATATAACGAACGTCGAGGTAGGACTTCCCATGTGTTTTAGGTTCGGGTACGTTTTAAAAACATAGCATTTAAACCAAAACCATACATTCTTAAATAATACTAAAAATTGTCTTATATTGTCAAAAAATTATTTTTTTAAGCTTAAATTAGTTTTTCTGCGAGCATTTTCTTTAATCGTCTACAACTCAACCAATTTGGTTTATTTACGGAAATGGCTTATAGTAATCATGTTTCCAAGATGTAGATTAAAAAATTCCGTGGATATTTAGTTTTTCCCTAGAATAGGAAACAAGATGAGGTTAATTTTGAAATGAAAGTTATTGCTGTCCAGGCGCAAATAGTAGAGTGAGTGTTTATAGCTGTCAACGGAAGAAGGGAAAAGTTATCAACAGAATAAGAGGTGTAACATATCGAGCTGCTCCTTCTCTTCCCTCCTTTTCTATTTCTTACATTGGCGTCTTTGTGTATAGAAAGATGAAATTGTGTCAAATTAAGATGCAACTCGCCTCACAAAAATAGTTTTTTCAATAAAAATTATTTATTTAGATGATAAAATAAAAATTGCAGGCTATTTAAAGGTTTAATTCGAGATGTGATGATGGAAAGGGTATTTAAAAGAAACGCACCCGAATTACTATGAAGAGGGATGGGAAAATAAGAGTGCTAGATCACTTCCGGTGCACCCAGTTAAGATTCGAACCTTAACATCCTTAAACCAAAAATATACAAGTATAACGTTAATAACACATGATTATTGATTCCAGTATTTCTTTATATCTTCACATTTAATAGATAAGTGAGCTATTAAATTAAATTGTATTTGATTTTCAAAATTACAAAATAATTCATTATATTGTTCAGTTGCATAGTAAGTAAGAGCCTTGTCTAACTGCTAGAAAAATTAGATATACTATCCCGTATTAATGTGTAAATTCGTGGGACCTGCAGCTGACATTTTTGATAAATAGTATTAATGCCTATAAAATTACACTAATAGTATAGTAAAACGTTGTTTATAATCAGCCATGGTCAAGTTATTTCACGCATTATTGTAAAAAACACGATTACCAACCATTTTTTAAGTATTTGGGCTTAAATTCTAATAGGTTTAATGCTTCGTGTTTTAACTGTAGAAAATCAGGTGCGCTTATGGAGGATTAATAGTTTGGTATAAGCGTGGTCCTACGCGCCAAGAACTCTTGTTGTGTGTTTAAAGAATCTATAAATAACAGTGATATTAATTTTATTAGGTTACTGTAATGTTAAGGCAGGGCCTATATTCTCGCGACAACCTTATCTTAAAATGTTTTTTGACTGTGAATGCACCAGCATTATCCTAGATAAAGGGTGGAAAATCACATTGGGGAGGAGAGTAAATAGATATATCCATAAGTGAACCAGATTGGTATTCTAAAAGCTAAATTAAAAGCTGTACCTGTCGTTCTAGAGTTTCAATCGAAAGTTTGAAGATAATATAGGCTACATCAGATACAGGACATTTATGAGTTAACTGAAAGCTACCACAGTAAGATACACTTTGATGGTTGAATGGTATAAGACATAAATCACCCTCGCAAAAGACTGGGCTGCCGATTACGGGTAGATTGTGGCTCGAATTCCAGTCGAGTGCACTGAAGGCGATTTTTCTCCGATTGGTTTTCCGCTCTCCCTCCACACAAAAGGTGGGTACAACTCAGATAAATTCAACCTTCCTTATAACAAACACATCACTGTAATAGGTATGGATACAACGTGATCTGGTATCAAGACGCGATGTTAAAAAACTAAAATCAAGAGGTCCTTGGACGCCAGTCCTCGTAAAGTCCATGGTGGTATCTACGGCCTCCTGAGGAGTTTAGTCTATTGTGACGATCACATATGACCTTGAACACGCGAGGTGAGAGTAAGGACGTGGAAAAGGTTTCCTGGGACACATCATATCGATCCCTTTCTTTCGCAAGATGGCCGAAAATACAATTCAACTCACAGCACACATGTATGAGAGAGGGCAGATATGTGTGTGTCAGACAGGGTACCTACCACCTCGTACGTGAGATATTTGCTGTGAGTAAAAAATATGAGGATACAACGAAGATATGACTGGCGTGTCTCCATTTAAGACTATACAGAGGAAACAAGAATGATGTGCCTTTAATTAGGAGGATACGTGTGCCTTTAACTAGGAGGATACAAAGGAAATGAGACTGGTGTGCCTCTAACTAGGAGGATACAGAGGAAATAAGACTGGTGTGCCTTTAACTAGTAGGATACAAAGGAAACAATACTGGTGTGCCTCTAACTAGGAGTATACAGAGGAAATGAGACTGGCGTACCTCTAGTTAAGAGGATACAGAGTAAATAAGACTTGTGTGCCTCCAACTAGGAGGATACAGAGGAAATAAAACCGGTGTGCCTCTAACTAGGAGGATACAGGAGAAATAAGACTGGCGTGCCTCTAATTAAGAGGATACGGAGGAATTAGGAATGGTGGTCTCCAACAAAGAAAAAATAGACTGTAAATTTTTTATTGGTTTTTTTCATTTAAGATAAGCTGCTTCAAATCACAATTCGATCAAATTATTTAATACATGTTCATATTTCTAGTCTTTTAAAAACTACAACACATAATCTTATTAATGCACAATTCCATCCAAAACCCTCTGATCTTACCTTCTTTTCAAACAAACCCATCACTGCTTGCTTTCACCAGAACATACTATTTCAAATAATAATAATAATAATAATAATAATGACTTCGTATTTAAATGGAAATGTTAGTCGTGCATTATTCAAATGGTTGGTTGTAGACAATGGCTTACCAATCCCCTTAAGTCATGTGTACCTCGCCTACAACACACCATACCATCATATTATACCACTGTTTGCAATGGCCGACACGGAGGCCGAAGGATAAAATGCAGATCATTATGCTAAGTTAAGGATCAAAGGCGTGCCAAAATGACGGCGGTGAAAGTAACTGGAGGTGATCTACTTGCAATTTATGTGTGAACTTTTATAGTAGATTTAAGGAGACCTTTAGCACAGAGCGAAGTATCTGCAGCCCAATTTTTAGTAGGAATGATCTTTTTTGACACTTAATAAAGGTTTCTTTCTTAGCTCAGTGTCTTAATAAACGTTCTAGCAATACGCATACTGGACTAATAACACAAAATATTTTAATTTATGGACTGCAACTGCGGTAAAATAAACTCAACGAACAAGGATAATAAAATATTTCACTCTTAATCTAACGAATTTTAACATGTATACAAGTAATTTTTTTTTTAATGAGAAGTAAATGTGTATTATTGTGTGTTTTTATTAAGCTGTTAATGTTTTCCAACTCCACTAAAATCACACCTGTGAGTACTCGTCTATATGCAACTCTAGTATTACAATAAACCATAAAATATCAGTTTGTAAATATTAATAATTAATGAGAGAGAAATATTCCCTTTATGGATCAAAGATTAGATAATAATAAATAGCATTACAAAATTTAGTGAATAAAAATAATTAATGTGAGGTTAGATGAATTTTAAATAGTAGCCTATTACTTTAAAAATAATAAAATATAAAAAGTAGTAGTTAAGTTTCTAGTTGTTGATGGTGTGGATGTTCTAAATTAAAAGTTTGGTACAATATGATTGCTTCGTGATAGTTCTGCACAACGCTTGATGGAAATTAAAACACTGCACTGGTGATTATTCTTGCCATTTAAACAACTGTAATTTACTTTATTAAAATTATTTATGTAAAATCTTACAAACTTCCGTGCACGAACACAGATATTAATACCCATTCATGGACATTGTTATTCACAGAGCCTCACTTATTAAAAAATAAATATTTTCCGGCCAAACATTGTTTTTCTATAAGTAAAGCACACTCTTTGCCAATCTCACATGTAAAAGGCACATTTATATAATTAATTTACGGGAACAAGGTATCATTTTAATAAGAATACAGGCGAAGGTTAAAATAATATCATATGATAGTGCCGACATTTGAGAATAAAAGGTATCATGTAGTCAGCACAACGAATCCTCCAGCCGTTAATCTCGGTTTTCTAAACAGAAGCTGCTCCTTATTTATTAAGGTAGTTCCTCATTTGTCTTCAAGAGGCTGAGTTTGACCCCCTTCCTGACTCATTAATCACATATACATTTTGGAAGCACTGGGAATTGAACCCGTGACCTCTGGATTTACAACCAGTAATTCTTACCACAAGACCACAGAGGTGGTCGTTTACTTTATATTTGTCAAAGCTTAAGATTTTTTTTTTTATTATATAATTTTTGCACTTTTTCACATAGATAGAGTATTGTAATAATAAACAACTCCATCTCGAGATTACAATATATATTGATGTTTTTTAAATCCCTGAACTCAAAAAAGTATATTTATTTTACAAATGTTTCTGTCACGCTGCTTGGCCACATCCAAAACGGTTTGATGTATTTCGTTCAAATTTGATATGATCACACCTCAAGAATAACTTGAGACTATATTTTTATCTCTAGAATTGAGGGTATTTTACTTATGAATGTGATTATAACCCGAACGGGTAGTAAGACGCGGTGCTAATAATAATAATAATACTTATGACTGATATTAAAAACACTAAATTTAAAAAAAAATCTTACAATTTTGGTCGAATTAGTAATTGGGGAATATTTAACACTATAAACGACACTGTAATACGTGTTTTTCTCCAAAAACTAAGTTGTCCGCTAGTAAGCGATTTAAAAAAAAGTTTGGAACAATGATTCCATTTTGGTGGTAGAGTGGTTTATAGCGTCAATCTCACAATAGACTGTACCCCAATGATAAGGAGATCGGGGTTCTAACCCCGGCTATATGTACTGACATTTTTTCTCTTTATTGTTTTCCACTCTCACTCCACGTGAATGTGGGTAAAATATCTCATAAGTAGGCTACCTGGATGGACAGTAATATGCAGTGATATAAACAAACAAAAAACAATAGACTATATGATAAAGTACTCGTATTTACAAGTGCGTCGTAGCAATTGTTTTAAAATCTCTATCAAACGTGGATAAAAACCTTGGAGCTGAGCAGTGGGAGGAAAGTATTTTTTAAATAAGTGCGCATTATGTAGGTCATGTAGGTAGCATGGCTAATCGCACGCGAGCGAATCAGATCTACTGCGAAATCCAAGGGAAGGGGAGAAGGGATAGTTGCTCGTGATTTATCGGGTCATGTCGTCAGATGCCGGACAAGGTAGAAGACAAATACCCTATTGTCTCCGGGGACGAGTTCGGAGGCACGCCCGCCACACCTCGTTCAAGGGAATCAGGTTAACTCGATCAAGACCATTTGGTTCACTTGAATTCATTATTTAACTGGTATCGATTGGCTTACGACAGTTTTTCCAGGGATATACAATGACCGCGAGGTTGTCATAATTAACTATTTGGTTAGCTTTTAGCCAAGGCAATCGCAATTTTGATTCGGTCAATGATATTTGTACCCGCATCAGTCGTGGCACGTGGACTGTCAAGTTATCTTCAGATCAGGCTCTCATGAAAGCTTGCCATCTTTTTCTAACCCATAAGTTACGCCCTTTTTCCCCCCAACGTGATTGCCATTTTATAGCTTAAAATGAACATAGCTATTTTTATAAGATTAGCTTACTATACTGTACAAAATTAGCTAATGCATTGGCTGTCCAGGGGTAAGGTGTTGGACTTCTGTGTTGGGGGTCCGGGGTTCAGTCCTCGGCCCCAGCACAGATTTATCTGATTTCCAAAACCTTCCTTCACCTCTGATAAGACGTGTATTAATCACAACTTGTGAATGTGTGGAATGCCAGGCCTCCACGGTGGTTCGGATTCCACGTTAAACTGTAGGTCCTCCATTTCATCTCACAATCACCCTACCATTACACATTAGCGTAAGTGCGTATAGCCCGAACGGGTAGTAAGATGCGGTGCTAATAATAATAATAATAATAATAATAATAATAATAATAATAATATTAATAATAAAACTAATGCATGTATTTAAATCAATATAAATTTTTTTTTTATCCAAACACTTATTTTTTACAAAATATGAAAATTAGCATTTAGTCCCAATTTTACGGTTTCCGAAAATAAAACGTCATAAGTCTCGTTCCACTTAAGTGATAAATCCAATAATTTTATGGTTCCTGTGGTAATAATCATGAACAACACCTGAAACGTTTGAAATGAATATATTTTACACGGGGTACGAAAAAAATTAAAACATTTTACTGTATACCTATTGAAACATTTAAAGTAAAACATAGAAAAATTTTCTTGTTATAGACATTTTTTCTTTTGATTTTAAATGGGTATATTATGTGAAAAATATTATAAGATTAATTGATATTTATTTTTGAAAAAACAACAACTACGGGCCAACATCACCTTCAATTTGTGTGTGGTTGTGTTTTGAAATTCAAAAGTTTGTAGTTAGACTTACACAAGGCACTACTAGACAGTTGTCACGTTGAAAACTAAAAATCTATGTCGGTTCATCCCATTCACATAAAAAGTATGGTTACCCACTCTACCTCCATGCAAATTCTATAATATCTCCTCTAGATTCTACCTTCCTCATCCCTACCCCAATAACATACAATATAATATGTGCTTGACGGGTGGCGTAATATATTTTTTTATTTATTCCTGTTACCTAAGTTATATCGGTAGCGCATATCTGCCTACTGAACTAGGGTATTAGATTTGATATGGTATTGTGACTGTTCAATATGTATTTAGTTTGAAAATCATGTGCCTTATATACCCATAATAATAATAAAAACATAATTTTATAATGTTTGCATTATTCAATAGTAGATGGATCTTCCTAATCTTTGACCCCTTTCGTTCTTAATTTAAGTTATTTTACTTATTTACTGTATCATTTTGCGTTGCAATTTATAGTATTATTTTAAACTTCTAGCTATATATATAATTTAACCCCCTTTTTTATGCATTTATATAAATATACACATACACAGACTAAAACTTCATTCCATCAGCCCACAACCCAGTAAAACTAACCAAGCGGTTACCGTATATTGGTGAAGATATTGTCAACTTTAGTGGATATAGGATATTATGTAATCAGCACAAAGAACTTTCTGGCCGTTTATCTTGGCTTACGAGACCGGTGCTGCTACGTTTTCATTCAAGTAGACCCTCACTTGTCCCCACGAGACTGAATTGAGCCCATTCCAGACCCACCGCTTCACAGAAAATCTGGAAGCACCGGAGATCGAAGCCGGGAACTCTGGATCTGTAGCCAGGAACTTTGACCACTATACCCCAGAAGCGGTAATAATAAATATATATAATTAACTCAAAGCCATATGTATAATCTTTTTACAACAATTATTTACCCACTGTAACAAAGTTATATTTTGAATAATTTATAATATGTAATAAAGGTATATTTTTAAAAAGGCGTACTCCGCATAAAAGGTTTTCCTTGAATAAATTCCATACATAGCAAAAAAAGAAAATTTAATTCTTGTATAGTAACCAGAGTATCAAATGAGAAATTTATTTAGCGTAACAAGAGTATTCTAGGAATAATTAATATAGCATAACAAGGGTATTATAGGAATAATTAATATAGCAAAACGAGGGTAGTCTAGGAACAATTCCAATAGCGTAGCAAGGCTAAGTACTAAGTAACCTAGGAACAATTGCTATATTGTAGTATAATTATCTTTTTAACAATCACAGTAATCTATTCTAACGAAGGTCTCCTTTGAACAAATTGAACCCTCAGTTTTTGTACTAATTGAAAAGTTACAATAGACCTATATATTTGACGTGATCTATTCAAAAAAAGTAGTGAGTGATGGTAGGGGGATTGTGAGATGAAATGGAGGAACTACAGTTTAACGTGGGATCCGAACCACTGTGGAGGCCTGGCATTCCACACACTCACAAGTTGTGATTAACTCACGTCTTGTCAGAGGTGAAGGAAGGGTTTGGCAATCAGATAAATCTGTGCCGGGACCGAGGATTAAACCCCGGATCCCCAGCACAGAAGTTCGACATCTTACCCTTAGACCGCTAGGTCACCCCAACCGTTAACAAAACTCGAGAACCAACCTCCTGTTAAGTCAGTACAGTAGAACACACTGACGTTGAGCCGACTCTGCCGATATGGCTCCCCTCCTAACCTAAAATAACAACTTTGGTCTCGATGGCATGGACAACCTTGCTTTATTATGGTCGTAGTGGGTGGTACAGCTCTTCTAAGTCGAGGTCAAGTTGCAACGCTGTGAAGTGTATAATTAGGCTCAAGTATAGACCTTTACAAAGATGCAGTATACTACCGAGATGTTAATTTAACAAGACGTTTTGTTCGCATCGCTGGTCACGCGGGCTAAATGTCAAGCTCAACCAGTCTGGTTAGCCGGTTATAGAAAGGTTGGGGTTCGAATATTGGCCTGGTATGATGAGAGAGTTTTTCTCACTCTTTCTCCGCGCAAATTTGATTAAGTTTCTTCTAAAATAATTATAACTTCCTCAGACAGTATAGTAGTTAAATGCGTATGGATTGGACGGGTAGTAAGACGTGCCTTCATTGCTGAGAACGTGGACTAAACTTCAAGCACATCTAGTCTAGTTTGTACTATATTTTGTGATAATCCTTCTTTATATCAGCTTGCGAGCATTTTCATGAGCAAGAGTGAAAGGGCTAACCAATTTTGCCAGGAGTGGTGTTTTTAAATATCTTCCAGAATTATTTTACATGTCGATTCACAATCGACGTGGTACCAACGGATTTACTTCCCCTCTGTAGGAAGTGTTGCTACGGATTTACTTCCCCTCTGTAGGAAGTGTTGCTATGGATTTACTTCCCCTCTGTAGGAAGTGTTGCTACGGATTTACTTCCCCTCTGTAGGAAGTGTTGCTACGGATTTACTTCCCCTCTGTAGGAAGTGTTGCTACGGATTTGTATCACTCAAGAAAAATCCATTGAAACTGGCTGGGCTTGAACCCAAGAACATCATGTTCTGAGGCGAGAACTTTACCCCAAGACCACAGAGGTGGACAGTTATAATAATTCCATAAACAACATAAATGTTGTTTGAAGAGACCGATTAACCTTCCCCCTGCGTTTGTTAGACTTCTGGTGACAAAATAACGGTACAATAATATATGTAGGGTATGTGTATTTTCAAGTGTTAGTAGAAGATCAATATAGAACAGAGAATAAGGGCCTTTTCACAATGGGACGCAAGTCTCCGTAACTTGTGGACGTCACTTATGTATTTTATTAAAATAAATTAGATTTAATGGATATTTTCACACTGGGACACTACATAACAGTGTGTGGACCACTCACGGTGTCTCGACAGTGTCTGAGTTCACACACAAGTGACGGACACAAACACTGTGTCCGGTTGGGTCACCGCCTGAGATACATTAGTCTATATAGGAGCATTCACAATGGGATATAGGTAGGTGGGGGACACGCTGTGTAGTCCTACCGAATACTAGCAAACAGTTGGTAGTTGTTTCTTTTAGCACCACGTTTTCATCTTACTAACCGTTCAAGTTATATTATTATTATTATTAGCACCGCGTCTTACTACCCATTCAGGTTATACGCACTTACGCTAATGTGTAATGGTAGGGTGATTGGGAGATGAAATGGTGGACCTACAGTTTAACGTGGAATCCGAATCACGGAGGCCTGGCATTCCCCACATTCACAAGATGTCTTGTCAGAGTTCAGGTTATAAGGTTATGTACTAATTACGATAATGATTTTAGGGATTAGGAAGATTATATTTAGAGGAAGTATACAAGAAGCGTGGAAGGAGAATAGAAAACCGTTTGGGGTGAACCACACTCAGTACACCCGACCGAAATTTGAGCCTCGATCTCCCCCTCATCCGCAGTTTAGTCTACGTTTGACCACGCGACCACCGAAGCGTGTGCCTATCTACTAATTACACTAGTTTCTTAGGGATTAAGAAGTTTTGAGTTTTGAAGAAGTTTACTCACGTTTGCGTAGATGGAGATTGGAAAACCATTTATGTCAAAATCACCCACATAACACCAGACCAGGACCGAACCTCAATCTCCACGTCTTAGGCATTATAATCCAACATTCTAGACCATACGGTCAATAAAGCGGTTCAGTCGGTAGTTAATTCCCAAATCTAGCATACTATCTTTATATTTCTAGCCATGAGTTTATATTTAATTAGCACAGAATATTAAAAAGGCAATAAATGAAGTCATCCTGTCATTTGGTATGTTTCAAATCGTTAAATAGTGTGTATAACAAAAACGGGTGGACAGGTAGGTTACAATCGACCTGGGACTATAAATATGACCTCCCTCCACTAAAGTTGTGTTTCTGTGTAAGCCGGAGTGGTGATATGAGGTATTCAAATTTTTATTATTAGTAAATTTAATCCCAGGCCATTTCAGCTACATAATCGATGATTACGTCACTATTCAGTCTACTTAAAACATCAACTTCTACTTCCCACTGACATGAGAAATAAAAAGCTTCTAAATTGTTTAAAAATATCTGGGAAGTAAGTTTTTTTAAACATTTAAGTTTGTAAAAAACCTTCCACCCACTTCTTTTGTAGTTTAAAAAGATAGTAACAATCAAGAAATTTTGGCTAAAATGTAATAAAAACAATACTCTAAAATTGAATGGATGGCGTCATTTTAGTTTAAAGTAGCTGCGACGCCCCAAATAAAACCGATATCTCCCGGTGTGCCAGTCCACCCCTGACTGAACAAGTCTTTCTTTAACCAATCACGTTGCAAAGGATGTGCGTGTATACCTTCTATCCTCATCCAGGGAGATCCGAATTAGTGGTCACGTGGTCTAACGCGTCACTCTCGTGTTGGACTAGATTGCTTTTGACGGGGAGATCGGAGTTAGAATCACTGTCAGTGTATGTTTTTATCACCGCGTCTTATTACCCGTTCGGGTTATACGCTTGTGTACTAATTAGGCTAGTGGTTTTTAGGGATGAGAAAGGCTATATTTTTAAAACGTGTACCCGCATTTGCGTGGAGGGGGGTAGAAAACAATTTTAGAAAACCACACTCAGTACGCCTGACAGAAATTTGAGCCTATATATCCCCGTAAACGACAGTCTAGTCTACTGCAAGAGTAGCGCGTTAGATCATGCGGCCAACGAAGGAGGTAGGTCGGTGTATTGAGGTTGTTAATTTTCCTAAATGTCTTCTCACTTGCCCTTCTCGCCAATGAAGGTAAATTCCATTTAACGTTTTACCTTTATCATACCTATTTAATTAGCGTAAGTAATATGTGTCTATAAACCAAAAAGTTATCCAGACACTCAGGGACGGTAACAGAAATGTTGGAGCCCCTTAATCAGCCTTGCCTTCACTGCGGCTAAAATATTTATCGAAGAAGTCGTCTTCCTACCAAATCTGTAAACAAATAAAGTACTAAATAGTTGTACTTCCGTTGCTCGCAATATAAATGGCTGGCAGAAACACGTTGTACCTTATACTTTAACGTTCACGTAACGTGCAAGTACTCCACCGAAAAATTCCTACGTTAAGTGAACTTTAAGTTAACTACATTGTGATGGCTTCCGTTTAGAAACATAAGGATAATAAAGTTGAGTTACGTTTATTGGACACGACATTAAGGTTCTCCCTCGATACATTCGACAATTTTTTTACGCCAACATTTGCATCATATAATCATACTTAACCACATTAAAACAAAAAAAAAATTTTTTATGTTTGTAACATTATGGGATAGTTTCATTAGAATGAAAACCTAGATTTTTTTTTCTCTCTCTCTCTCTCTATTTCTGCGTTGCTCGCTTAACCTCAAATTGTAAAAACCAGCAAGGCAATTGACTTTGAGGAATTGATCCTTGCCATGCAGAAATATGTCTACCTCTTCGTGGTTGTCTTTAAACCTTTTTCTGTTGTTCCCACGAAGAGTCACGAAGCAATGGGAGGGGGGGAGGGTACAACACGAAAAGGATGTCAAAGTCCAACACGTTGGTCCACTTCTCTCGAATTCATAAACACAAACGAGAGAATATCATGACGGAAAATAATGGAATGTTCTATTACTGAACTGGGTTTACTCATTGTGGGTTCTAACATAGAAACTAAATCCAATCTTCAATATTACGGTGGTATTCGTATTACATATAGTAGTATTCTGGTCAGGAAGAACTTAAAAAAGTAAATATATTTATTTGCAAGTCACATACTCTCCTTCAATATTAATATTTAATTATTTAATTTATATGAGGTATTTAACGTGCTCTTTCTGCTTTCTGGACCAAATGATTAAATCAGCACATGACATATAAACTAACTTAAATCTAGAAAAGACCCAACATTCAGCCTCCAGCCATTAATTCATCATTGTGAAAGGGGAAATCCACATTTCACAATTGGTAATATTTTTGGCTATTCCTGAAATATAATCCGACACCCCTAGCACAGTAGATATACATTCTACCAATTATTGTTAATAAATAAAAGAGTTTGTTTGAGGTCTGAAATTTTAAAATGAGTATCTCCTGTGTACAAACATGCGCACCTCGAGGCTGTAGTTTCCAATTTTTTATTAGTTTTTTTAAAAAATTCATTAAGAACTGGGTCAGAAGAAATAAAATTAAGAACTTATTTTCCTGTTTGTTTGAAACAAGGAAAAGCGTCCGGGTTTGATTATTTGTACTATTTTATAGGTATTGATATAATGTATCAAAAATTACAATAGTAGACCACATGACTTGAATTAAGATTACATCAGGAAAAAATAGAAACATTTTTAAAGTAAAAAGTTCCTTCCTATTTAAATTGCACTGTATTTTTTGTGTGTGCCTAAATAGAGCAGGCCATAGAAATATTCTACTTTTTATTAGAGATTTCAAAATAAGACGATATTTTGAATCGTGTATTTTTTTCTATAACGTCTTAATACCTGTTCAGGTTATACGCATATGTAGGATCTACTAATAACTCTAACGAGTTAGGGATGACAAAGTTAGAATTTAAAGGTGGTGTACCCACCTTTTCCTGGTAGGGAGAGTGGAAAACCATTTAGTAAAAAAAATTCCTCAGTACACCCGGCAGGGATTTGAACTCCGATCTCCCTGTAGTCTAGTATATTGCAATAGTGAAGCTTTAGACCATTCTACCATAAATTAAATTATGAGCTGCCGCTCAGCCTAGCAGTAATTAACTTGGTAGCTTGTTGTTTTACTAGTTTTACTATAAAGTAATATTTCCTTTTTCAGACCTATTTAGTCGGCTTTATGTTTCTTATTTATTCGGAAAACATGAGAATTTGTCTAATAAGATCAAACTCAGTATCGCGAGGGCCAATGAGGAGCTATTTGAATAAAGAATTGGCAGCTCCAGTTTAGTTAACTGATATTAATTGCTGGACCACATACTGACCCCATGAAACCCTCTATCTGAAAAAAGGTTGGCACTATCTTCGCTAATGGTGGTGGCCGCTCGGTCGGTATAGCTCGCTTGTTGGCTCGCACACTGGAGTTTTTTCTCGAATGGGACCCAGTGCTACTCAAATGTATAAGAACACGCTTTATTAGTTTTTTTATACTATGTACAGTACGTTTATATTTGAGAAAAAGTCTTATCTAACACTTATGTCTAAATTTACGGGAAGGGAAAAAAAGATATATTTTAGTGAAAATTCTGTCTGTCTATCTCTAATATTAAGAAATTTACAGTCTTTTGTGTGTGTTTTTTAAGTGAAAAAAGTACTATTTGCTCAGGGCCACTATTCTCTCATAGTTCACCACAACTGTCATAACTGCCTTCAACAATACTCATAAATATTCAACATGAAATGTATCTCTAAATCTTTTGAATCCTTTTACCTTAGAATAATGAAAAAGTTCGTCCCCAAAATAAGACCAATGTTTCTGACTGATTTTGTCCGCGATTTGTTAAAATAAATTTTAGTTGTATATGGATCAAATAACAAAAATGTTAGTTGTTGAAAAGATTAAATATAAAATCACATCAAGGCTAGTGACAACTATTTCTCACTCATTCCTATTTAATTTGTTTTAGATTTGGCAGTTATATTTAAAAAAGTGGTCACATCATTTTAAGGACCTAATTTATTAATACTGTCAAATAACACATGAATATAGGGTGTATGATGTACCATTTAAACGGCAGCTACTGCAAGTGATTTAAAAACTGTCAGTCCCCAAAATGCAAAGAAAAAAAAAGGTCATCGTACCATATAATTACCAACGTGACAAGTTTAATAGAATAGACTGTCCTTTTACAACACTGCTACAGTTATCGTTTGATATAAAGTCCCTCGCTGCAGCCTCACGTGTTGTTTTATTTTTATAGGTGTTGTATTGCAGTGGCTCGACCTTTTTATATTTTGTTTTGTTATTTTACTTCTTCTCCATCTTGCATCGTGACTAGTATCTCATGAATCGTGACCCGGCCCTGCTACAAGTCACCGCCACTCCAAGCGCACAATGGAACACTGGAGACCTTTTGTTCACGAACCACATGACCGGTCGAGCCACCGAGGCCCCGTGATGTACCGCTCTGTTAACGGGCGTTTAAGCCGCCAGCGGCGCTGCCTTGAGGCGTTATTTGCCAACTTCCTTTTCAACACAGACTTACCCTAGGACCAATTAGTGTGGATGTGTTTGCGTGTGTGTATGAACGGCAGAAAATCTTTAAAATTTAATTTCTAACTAAACATATTTTTCTTCCATAAAGAATATTAGGAAGAAGAAAATAATACTCATTTTTTAATCCATCACCAAAGGTCATTTTTCAATGCCAGGCCTTTTTTAATAGGTGGTTGACCTCCACTTGTGTGTATTAAAACATAAGTGTAAGTAACAACCTTGTCTGGGGGCGTCAATGTTGTCCTCTGTGAAGTTTTGTTATCTGTCTCTATGTCGTGTCCGTTAACGAGAGCCCCTCGGGGCTGGTGTCAACTGTCCGTCCTATATGTTTCTAAGTGTTTTATTCATGTTTTATCAGTATATGTTTAAATTTAAGGAAATAAAGCCATTCAAACAAACAACCTTGTCTGGTTTGCTGGAGATGGAGAGGTCGGGGTTTGAATCACAACCGAGCGTAAAGAAATGTTGATGTTTATAAACGTTTTCGCTATTTTTCTCCACGAAAATGTGGGTACTCTTCCTCTAATATTCTACCTTACCTCATCCCTTACCCATAAAAGTAAATACACAGGTAACCTGGAGGGGTAGTAATATGTGTGTGAGATCAATGACTCTTGAGCGTTGGTTTGCTTTATTTATCAACATAAATATCGTAATAAATGTAGTTTCAAAACGTACGTGAATAGCTTGCTTCACTTCTACCAAGGATACTAGATATATTGGAATGTATGAGCCTCTAATGGGTTGATTCTTGTGCACTTAGTTTTCACTCACCCTCCCCATCGCGTTTCTTTATAATAAATACTGCCTATTTCGCTTATAGCCAAAATTCTAATTTTCACAGAAAATGCAACTTTAATTTGCGTTCAACATTGATAACGTTTTATTAAATTATTAGCAGGCCTATCATTTGATAGGTTTTTATAATATATATCAAAATGACAGAAGAAGATCACATTGCTTGGCGTATGAATACGATAAATTAACTCTAGCAATTTTTCTAGCTGTCAGATAAGGTCATTACTAAAAATACGGGAGTGTAGCCTATCTGTCAGTACAATTTACTATTAAAAATATATTTAAACATTATCTACGTTTTAAATAATTTAGTGACTGAACTTACTTTGGCAGTAAGTTTTAATAGTGGTACCTACCTCGGTGGCGTAGTTGGCTAACGCGCTAGTCATGTTGAGCTTGACTGCCGAGGACGGGGAGATCAAGGTTCGAATCTCGGTCGGGTGAACTGGGGGTGGTTATCCTAAATGGTTTTACACTCTCCCTCCACGCAAATGTGGGTTCACTTCCTCTAATTCAACCTTGCCAATTCCTAATCCATTAGCGTAATTAGTACTTTAAGCGTATAACCCGAACGGGTAGTAAGACGCGATGCTAATAATAATAATTTAAAAGTGGCGTGACGCTATGCGACGCAACGCAACAGTCACGTGACTAGGCCTCAATGAAGCTAGTTTGATCTTTATGTGCAATTTTTTTATATAAATAGGTGGTACAGAACCAAGAATAAAGAAGTAACTTGAAATAAGATTAAATATAATAGCTTAACCAAAGTTAAAATAGCCGGCGGTGTTAGTCTAACGTTTTATTATTTTATTTTATTTAACTCATAGCTTCGCACGCATATAATTGAGTCCTGACTGTGGTGAAGAAGTATTATGGCGGTCTTTCTTATTTTCTCACGGCTTAGTGTACGAATTAGGGACACAACCTTTTAGAGTTCAACTATTCTAGGTCATTAAACGCATTGAATCTTATTTATGTCTACATGCAGCCTTGATATCTATAGTTAGTCGGCTGAAAATATGGCTTGACCCTCAAAAAATTGCTACAAAAGGTTTCTCAACAGTTTTTTTTGTAGTATCAGGTGTGCTGGGTAACATACTAAAAGTTTGCCGAAGTTTGACCACCGGAAAGGCCCAATTTTAAAGATGGTGTCCAATATGGTCGTCAAATACCTAACTCCTACAGTTTTCATCCCAAAAAAGTAAAGTTGGTGTCCACCTCTATGCTTTAGGGTATTAGAAAACATTTAGATGGTTTAAGTTAACTTTTCAGAAATACGCAATTATATACAGCCAATTGCTTAGTCGAACTTAAATATTTTTTAATTTTTTTCGGTTCTTTGTTCTTTAGTAGTTATTTTTCTACATAATTTCCTAGTCAATTGCAGAACACACATCCTGGTGTAAATGACGCATTTTCCAAGGGATTCCATGTTATTTGCCACAGTAACCAGTACTGGGCAAGCCTTAGTTCAGACCTAGTAATCAAACAGACGTTAATGAGCTCTTTAAAGAGCAGTGGCGGATTGACTCACGGAAATGGTATGACTAAAAAAATGCGTACTATATGGACCCTGTCCACACCTATTACATCTCAATACAACAATGTCATGCAAGAATTCAATGGCCTTACCTACACAACCAGTCATTAGAATCAAAAGTCAACACTGTCAAGGATAAAACGAGATTACTGGGACATCATGTGTAAGCATGATGAACAACAGTTGCGAACACACATAACTACCCAAAACCCGTTTCATTTCCCTGATATTACATACCCTATGGAGTGTGGACATGATTGTCTGAACGAAAATATAGGCCTATATCGTTTAGTGGAATGTTTAGTGGTTATGGAACTACCAAGAGAAAAAACTATTAACCTTTACGCCATTCTCACCAGACACGTCTTTGAGAAATACTGTTACGGGTGTAATTTCCAAAGAGGATGTCAATGTGCATAATTTTGTGATTGTCGGGAAAAAATATTGTACGAAATATGGTCGGAAAGGCAATTTTTAATGTATCATTCAAACGTAAAGACCGAGCAAAAACTCTTGCCGACGAGTAAGCATTGAAATTGACAAACCATTAATCCTTCTCTCCTCTACCAACGATTTTTGGTTATGTAAAAACTGGAGATCTTTCTCTAGAGCATATAATGAGCTATGAGCTCAGTCCATTCCTAGCAGCCTTGTTTGAGGCTAAATAAATCTTTCGTAAACTTGACAAAGCTCAACTAGCTCGTGCGATTGAGAAGTATATTATCAAAGAAATACAAAAAAGCTGTCATGGATTCGATCCCACCAACTGAACATTATGTGTTATATGGTGGTTCCCTTCTTCATCGATTGTCATGGGAAAAGAACGACAGTTATTGTGCCATTGCACGTTCATATGCAGAATTTATCATATAACATTATGGGAAAGCAACTGTTATTTTTTACGGTTATGAAGCTGGTTTTTCCATCAGTGACATGGGCAAATCACACACTCGACCATCAGCTTCAATGCAGCAACAGAGTTTGTGGGAAGAAAATATGATTTTCTCTCTACACCTTGCAACAAACAGGCACTTATTCCTCTGGTGACAGAAGAACTGCTGTGTTATCAATGCGTCAGAAGATGCAGAAGTGGACATCCTCAAGGCAGCTGTAAAGTCATCAGAACACCATCCACCAAAGTTGTTAGGGAAGGATACAGATTTACTCATCCTTCTCCCTCAAGCCCCCCTTGGTCCCACCTACTTCGCTATCCTGCGTACGCTACTGACTGCACAAGTGCACAGCTCACGACAAAATGAATACCCCAATACCAGGAATACTATAATTTGGTTTATCAGATGAATAATTACACTAATGTTAAATTACTTTAAGGACCAGCTGGTATTGAACCAGAATCATCTAGGAATATGACCCAAACCTCTAACTACCTCCTAGCCCCGGCGCATAGGCGCAAATATTTTTATCAGCTTTTCGTAATTTTTTGTATTAATCATTTGTAATGTAGGTTTTACATCAGGGTTGATAACAACCTAACCCTCACTCGTGGTCATAAGGTCTAAGGGGTAAGACTCACGATGAATTGTGATATTGTTGGCAGGGATATCGCGGCTCAGATTACAGTTGTGTAATGAGGTGGGTTTTTTTCACCCGCTAAAGATTGTCCACTTTACCTCCACGGAAATGCGAGTGCTTCTCTTTCAAATTTTACTTTTATCCTTCCAACATAATTTGAATAAATACGCGAATAATTTGAACGGGTAAGTAATACGGTGTGTACAGCAAAAAAAAAAGTATATGTTTAAAAAAAATAGTTACGTTATGCAACAAGCTTTCAGATCTAGTCACATTCTGACCCACATTTACCAGAAAATAAAAGAAGCTTCGCCATCTTTCTTCTTTATTTTCTCAGCTACTTTTGAAATAAAAAATATCGTACTAGATAATCGTGTGTTCCATTACTAGGCACTTGTTTGTGCATCTAGGTAGTCGTGGCTTCTGGATTACTTTCGGTTCACAAGTTGTGAAGTCATGGTTCATCTATATTTTTATTATTAACAAGTGTGTTACTCTCAATTCAAAAAACGAGTATTCAATATTTAACGAAATAGTGAGAGTAATTCTTAATTTTGTTATCACTGCGTTTTACTATCCGTTTGGGCTATACGTTTATGCAATAACTACGATAACGGGTTAAATATTAGGAAGGTTGAATTTATAGGAAGTGTACCAGCATTTGCGTGAAGAGAGAGTGTTGGAAACCATTCAGTAAAAAAAAAATCTCAGTATACCTGATCAAGATTGAACCATGATCTCCTTGTCATCAGCAATCTAGAATATTGCGAGTTTGATGCCTTAGATCATGCGGCTACCAAGGCGGGTTAATCATAATGTTATCAATTTTAATTGATCATCTTCAGTTAAGAGTTTTAATATGAATTACATTTACATGTTTGAAGCTGGTGTTCTAATCTCCCTTGGGTGTTTTGAAGTAATTTTCTTTGTGGTTTTTCCCCCTTTACCACCGAGCTAATGTGGGAATATTTAACCCGAATTTTGAGTTCCTCATCTTACCCCTATTAGTGTAAATATGGGGATAGTCTGGACAGATATTAAGAAGTGGAACACATAAAAAGACTTACAATGTCTTCTATAGTTCAATATTGAGTATATCAGCACCAAATAACTTTTACTATACATTTTGGAATAACACGTTGTTTTCTCGGCATAGCCCATAAAGTTGCTGAGTCTTGTTTCTCAATTTTATGATATATTGAATTTTACGTCAATCTTTATTCATATTCTTTGAATTGAAAAATGACACCTGGACACGGGAATTGAACCCTGGACCTTTGGCTTAGCACGCCAATGCTCTAACCACTGAGCTATTCAGGAGTCGTCCCATTCCCAGGGCATAAACCCCTCCCGAGTTGAAGGTGGCTAAGTTATCTGATGGCTAGTGGTCTGAATTGGTCACTCATATGTAACTGATAATTTCCGTACGTCCATCACAGACTCTGCCTTAAAATATGAGTGAAGAATGACTATTAAACACGGGACGATTTCTAGATAGTTCAGAGGTAGAGCATTGGCTAGTTACGTCGAAAGTCCCTGGTTCGATTCCCCTGTCCAGGTGTTATTTTTCAATCTAAATAATATATTTAAATGTGACTCTAACCGTAATTGACAAATATAATAGCTTAGCTACCCACTTTGGTGGCGTCATGGTCTATCGTTCTACTCTCTCAGTAGACTAGACTTCTTACGACCGGGAGATCAATTTTCAAATCTTAGTCAAGTGTAATGAGGGTGTTTTTTTTTACCCAAAATAGCTTTACACTCCCCTTTCAAGCAAATGAGGGTACACTTCCTATAAATATAACCTCCCTAATCTCTAAAATCATTAACGTAATTAGTACATAGGCATATAGCCTGAATGGGTATTAAAACGCGGTGCTAAAAAAAAAATAGGAATCGCTTATCTATTTAATCCATCAATATTTATTCACATTATTAAGTTGTGCACCAGTTATGCTTATCGATCAGTTGATGAGAAGAACTCTATCTTTAATAAAATACTGGACATTGATGCGAAACACAGTCGCCGTATTCAACATCTAGACTTTCATATTAATATCTTACAACTGACAGTTACAGACGATGACGATCATCTACACCACCACCCGGACCTTACATCAAATCTTACTGTTTGATATATATTTTATAAACATTAATTAATCATTACAGAGTAGTAATAATAGTCCTAATAATATTTCCCAAGTAAACCTTTTATTACAAAATTATTTAATGCATTGAGAAATAAATCACAACCTTATTTCACTTACTAGATTTACAAAAATAAACATGTACTGTTCATTACAATTTTTATAGTGAAGGTTTTAAAAAAAATACATACATATTTCTTTTAAGTCAATTTATTAACATTTTAATACATTATTATTGTTATTTTATGGGTCTTGATAATATCTATAAAAAGTGGCAGTTG
Source organism: Timema douglasi (assembly GCA_901482245.1). Taxonomy (NCBI): domain Eukaryota; kingdom Metazoa; phylum Arthropoda; class Insecta; order Phasmatodea; family Timematidae; genus Timema; species Timema douglasi. The sequence continues at coordinate 57,305 of CABEEJ010003225.1, forward strand.
AAGAAAATATTACTTGATGTGTGAATACAAGAATATAGATCAATAGCTGAAGGGAAGGAATATACTTTTAATGAGTCGCTGCCATTTATTAGAGCAGGATAAAATTGTTGTAAAAAGAATTGCAAATTGCCTACTATACTGTTCTGTATGTTATTATAAGATGTAAATATAAGAGACACATATTTACAAATAAGTTATTCCTAACCAAGCATAATATATAAGTCTAAGCTTGGACATGCAGATTTGTCTACGTCAGATAAGTGTTGGTTGAAAATATATTACAGCGTGTGTGTGTGTGTGTGTGTTTGTGTGTATGTGGAATAAGACATCAATATATTATGAATAATTGTTTTATTCTTACTACCATAAACATTTGAAAGGTAATCACTAGTTTTATTACAGCATTTAGGGAAATAATTATGGGTTTGAAACGTTAGATAAAGTACACTAGATTACTAGTTCATCATATTTTATTTAACTGTACGTTTTTTTATGTCATAAATCACATTGTTGATACCTTATTAAAATATACTAGGAAAAAAATATTATGTGCAGTCCTAACAACAACAACAACAACATTGTACATTATTTTGTTATTCACTAACTATTCAACTAATGCAGTATTATCCTTGATCCTACATTGAATGAATATGTCGAATTTAGTCAAAATATTTGTATTTATTATTTAATTGATTAAAAAATAATATTTTTGGCGTGTATATTGTGACATAACAGATCTTTACTCTGACTATTTTAATCTTTCTCATAATTTTTAAGTGTACATATTATTCAAATACGAGTGCAAATAATTTGGAAATTTAGCCTAGAATTACGTATTTCCATAATGTTTATTTTATAGAAACAAACACGGCATTTGAACGTTCTAGAAATATAAGAGGAGATTAAAATAGATGAGTAAACAATGGGAGGTAATATGATTGGACACTTACTAGTATGGGTTAATTAATTATTTCAATTTTTGTCATGATGTTTTTACAAAAGGTCGCGTATGGAGTCCATTGTCTTTTTTGTGTTCAAGATGGCGCCCCTAGTAGCAATCAGGAGATCTAGTGGGGTGAAAGAGAGAAGGAAGTTAGTTGACATTTGAAAAACACAACGAGATTCAGTTTGGCTTACCTGTCAATTTAAAAAAGAAAAGTTAATATTCTATATCGATTGCATTATATTTTCAATTTTTTTTTCTTTCACTTTTCCATTATTATTTCTTAACTCTTCGTTTTAATATCATTAGTTTAAATCCACAATTTCGGGAGTTTTATTTTCTTTGTAAGAACTCAGCTTTTCGATTCTAGTATGAAACGTTTTTGAACTGTCCCCGGTGAAACTGAACTGGTGCATTATGAATTTTGTACAAGATTTTATTTTTGCCGTCGTTTTTGAAGATGTTATAAATCTAGAGTAAATATTACTAAGCTGGTATTAAAGTTGAAAGCCAACGTCTCAACCGTTTCCCCTGGCTCCCAGCTAGGACTGGGAATATATATGAGGAAAATTCTGAAATACTAACTGTATTATGAAGAACTTAATTTTTCAATACTTTTCCACAAGATTTTTTTTTTAACATAAAACAAATACAATGGGTGAAATGTTTCTATATTTATCTGAGATGCATCCATCCCCATTTAAGCCATCCAAGAACATATATTACTCTCAATGATTCTACAAAAACTGAACTACCATCATCAAAGCTAATAAATATTTAGCACCGCGTCTTACTACCCGTTCGGGTTATACACTTAAGTACTAATTACGCTAATGGATTAGGAATTGGGAAGGTATAATATATATGAAGTGAGACATCATTTGCATGGAGGGAGAGTGGAAAACCATTTAGGAAAAACCACCTTAGTTCACCAAAGCGAGACTCGAACCTTGATATCCCTGTCCTCGGAAGTCTAGCTCAACACGAAAATAGCACGTAAGCTAGCTATGCCGCCGAGGCGGGTATCATTATCAAAGCTATTTTTCTACATAATGATAATAACAAATTATTATTTTTAATTATTTAACTGTCGACCTCCATTTTCATGATTTCAGCCATTGTTAGACTCATAATTTTAAGTTTGCAGTTCTACTGTTGGAGCTTCATAATATAGGACAGGCACAACATCTAGTCTAACTATCGATCATTTACTTACAAATGGATATATTTACTGGCAGAAACATAGTGAAACAAAAGGCATCATGATCCACCAAAGAGCCCAAATGAAATAATATTCACTGTAACAGAAACTTCATGAGAAAAACTTTAAACTTTCTGCTTATCAAATAGCATAACAAACAACTATTTATTTACTAGAACTCAAATTAAAAATATCTAATTTCCAATATCTCAGAAACTTTTTTTTTTTTAAGTATATTTCGATTAAAGGTAATATTTTTAATAGTGCCACAATTTTGTGATGATTAGCTATTTTGTGTTTCAAATAGTTGCGAGATATCAAAATTGGAGAAATTTGCTTTTGTAAAGTACCTTCCGAGTAATTTTAATGAGAAAATATGATGCACCATTTTGTCTGTTATGTTAAATAATGCTTAGGTATTAATTTATCATCCTTCACTCCCCAGTATCTTCACCCATTTTGGGACCAACTATACTCCAAAGCACCTTTTTTCCTAACATCCTAAATTTATTTTCGTCACAAAAGATAAAAGACCACGTTTCACAACCATAGAGAATAGCCGGTAAAATTATTGTTTTACATATTTTGAATTTTACATTTTTGGACAGCAGGTGAGATGTCAACAACTTACTGACCGAGTAATAGCATGCATTCTTTTAATAAATTTCACTATAAAATCTTTTTTCTGATTAAAATTATTTTTAAATATAAAAAATCACTAACCATATTAAATGAGCTGTTGTTTTCCGTAATCTCTAGATTATCATCATTAGGCTTAACTACTTGTTAAATTTAAATTTGCTATGCTATTCTATATCTTTGTATATTAGGTGAAACAAAAATTGGGTGGCTTATGGTTTACTTCATCAGTCTCATGTTAGACTGTGCTTATAATGGCGGGGAGATAGGGGATCTAATCCTTGCCTGGTGTACTGAGCTTGTTTTCCTCCAAATTGTTTTCCATTATCTCTGCTCTCAAATGTTGGTACATTTCTTCTAAAACTGTACCCTCCTAATTCCTATTTTACTTGCGTGATTAATGTTTCCGTGTAACCCGACCCGGTACCGAGACACGATGATGTTATATTTGTTTTATTAAAACGGTATTCTAAAAAAAATTTGACTAATTTAGTCATGTTTTGTGTTAGAATTAAAAATGTTATGGGGTGATTAATATGTTTCAATCAACGTTTCGTAGCTCACGTAGTACCTATACATAATAACTTGTTTCCGAATATTAAAATATCAAGAATTATTAATAATGATGAGTACAATCAATGAAATAGGTGAGTTTGCAAAAAATGGATCTACCATAGGAACTTTAAAAAAAAAGTTAAACAGATGTTTTCTCTTTTTTAGTTCTAAGAGATTTAAAAACCATTGCATCTGTAATTTTTTCTTTAAAGCTCACAAAGCCAACAATTTAAAATCCTTCAAAATTGTCAATTCGTAGTTTTTTTGAGGAGGTTAAAACTTAAACTAAGAATGGTTTTTATAATGTACATTTATAATAAATAAAGTAAGACACTGAGAAAAGAGTTGTAAGTATATTGTATTTATATTAGGATTAACAAGAAATCTCGGTACCTTTTCTAAAATAAGATCATTTTAGTAATTAATTCAATAACAGCATGAAAACGCCGCTATTTTATTGTTGTTGAAGTTAAACAAAGATTCAACCAATGGAAATCGGAGATAATATTGTAAAGTTTATCGGCTGCTCCAAAAGTACCGTTCTACTTTTGTTTTAAGGCTTCTATATCCATGTTTAACGAAATGATTAATTCACCGTGCATTGGTTTTATAAAGATCGTGCACTCGGTACTGCAATACAATTACCTCAGGTTTTATCTTTTATTTTTTGTTTTGTAGAATATCGAACTCGAGATTAAATACTAATAAAATCTTCAGACTAGCGCAGTGCAGTGTTATTAACTTTTAGGAATGAATTTGGCAAAGCTTGGATCATTGGGGGTTTTGTAGGAACATATTTAATTAAACTGTATATTTTTAAACATATAATTAACTCAATTTTTAATTATGCCTTTAATTCTAGATCAAATTTTATTTTATTTGTTTCTATTATTTAATATATACTATGATTATTAAGATAGACCTACTTCTCAATAACAGAATAAAAAATATAATATTTCCCTATTATTTTCAATCATTGTAATCTTTAACTAAAACAAATTAAGTTCGTTAATGATCAACAAGAACGGCCACCACAAAACATTTCAAACATGAAAAGAATATATTTTTTCCGTCTTCTGTGTGTACTAGCGTTAAATTGACTAGAGCCTCTTCTCGTATACTCATTGGCTGATACTTCTCAAGTTCTTGTGTTGTATATGCTCATCTCCATACATGATTCATAAAATGTTAATTTTAAATCATCCTTATGCGCTGTGAACTATTCACTATGTATCAATTATGAACGTCATACATAATGATGAGATACATACCATGTACTCATCCCTAGACATTGTTAGAATAATCAAGTCTAGTAGATTATGGTGAGCAGGACATGGAGCGCGGTGAGAGAATATAGAACCGTGTTCAGGATACTGACTGGCAAACCCAAATGGAAGTGTCCATTGGGAATATTTATACGCAGATGTGAGGATAACATTAGAATGGAACTGAAAGATATAGGATGTAATGAGGTGGACTGGATAGAACTAACTTACGATAAGGATATGTGGCGCACTTTTGTAAGTATGTCAATGAACTTTCAAGTTCCTAATACCATAGCCAGAGGCAGGTTTTTTTGTTATTGGCGATAAACGCGAATTTTTTTCTGTAGCTTCAAAATCTATATTTACACAATTCACAATGTTTATGAAGTGATCCAACATATTTTCAAATCGTGAATTTTCGCGAAATGTTGCTATTCTCGCGAAATTTTATTATTCTCGCGATTAACGCGAAAAATTTAATATTTTTTTCACACTTTAATATTTCAATAGCCGGATTTGAAGTTTTAAAAACAATATTTTATTGAATAAACATTCCTTCACAGCGTAAAATTTGCCGCCATTTTATTTTCACAGAAGTCTCACAAGCCTTAAGAATGTGTCTGGATCATATATTTTGCGCATGCGTAGTTTTAAAACTGAAACAAGACTGGAAAGAAACGTGTTTTTCACCTCAAAGTTTTCTTTTTTAAATTAACATATCCTGCGTTAATTTTAATACTCTCTGCCAGATATTTATTTAAGTTATTTTGGGTAATCAGCTTATTTTATATTTCACTTAAACCAAATAAAAATATCTCAAACAAGAGATTTCAACTACCATATGTCGCCACCCGCCATCTTGCCGTCTTGGAATGATTAAGTAAATAAAACACAATAGAATTACTACTCATAGACTGCACATCAAATTTTAAGCCAAAAAACACTTTGCTTGTTGCAATTACTAAGCAATGTTCAAGCATGTATATTCTAGAGGTAA